>WAAG01092603.1:65817-77796 GCA_013390105.1 Tichodroma muraria
GGCTGCACGTGGTCCAGCCCCGTCCCCGGAGGAGCGGGGAGGGGGCAGCTGCCGGCCCCGGTACTCCACATCTCCGTGTCGGACAGCGCACTTTTGGTCCAGTCCAGATTCGATCCCCGGCACCCTCGGTTCGGTTCGCACCGCCCCCAGTATCATCAGCTGGTCCCAGGCACTCTGGGTTCGGGTAGGACACCCTTGGTAGTCTGACACCGGCCTCGGCATTCTCAGAGTGGTCACTCCAGGTTCGGACGGGACACCCTCGGTCCCGTATTTCTCTGTTCGTGGAATCCTTAGCCCAGGTTTGCACCACCTCCTCACCCACAGACAGGTTCAAGTGACCCCAAACCAGGATCTCACCACCTCCTAATCTGCTCTTGGCACCTCCAGTTGAGCCTGACACCTCCACTTCTGCCCCATGCAGGAATGGGAACAGCAGATGAGCCCAACGTGGGGCATCATCTTGGGGCCTCTGGACAGTTTCAGGTACCTGGGTCTGTGGGCACAGCCAGCTGCAGAGGTGCTCCAAGCTCCCCTCGATAACTGACCTGGCCAGGGTTCAGCCGGATGCTCCATGTGCCACGGCTGGTATCTCAGGGTGTCCTGCAGCCCCTGGGACATCCCCTGGCTTCACATCCCTTCCGGCCTCCTGGGGGCTGGCCAGCTTCATCCAGGCACTGTGCAGGCTGAGCCATCCTTCGGGAAGACTGACTGCTCTCTTCTGGCCAGCATTTCTGAACAAGAGGGCCCCATGTCATGGCGTGGTTTGTGCTGATCCTTTATCAGGCTGCTTTGGCAGAGGTGGGGATGTGGGTCCCCTTTTCCATCAGATACCCGTGCCTGCAGCACCAGGAGACAGAGGAGGAAAGTAGAAATGAGTATTAAGTCAAGAGGTTTTGCCTCCCTTTTTCAGTATGAGGCTGCTTGGTGACTCCTGCTCGCAGTTCTGAGGTAGAAGAGAGTTGATCTGATACGAAACTGATCATGCATTTTACTGGCTTTATAAGAAAAAGTAAAATTCAATCTTAGCTGATCATGGGAAATGTGTTTCTAGCTGCTTGCTACTTACTGCCAAGAAAACTAGCTGTACCATTTTCTGGCAGAGGTAATTGTGCTTGTAGAAATGTCCCAGTTCTAAGGGGAATTCTTTTAAGCATATTTAGAGCTACTTAGTTGGTTATAGAAGTCTTCTACTACCCACAGAGGTTGCAGAGCTAACAAAGCCTCCTTTGGTCCAGACAGGCTTGGTCCCTCAGTGCTGCACTGTGCATGGTCCAGGAGCCACATCTCACCAGCGAGGGACCAGGGCACCTCGGCAGGCAGCCACCTCTGAGGAGGGCACGAGCTCCAGGGGACATGGGCACTGCTGGCTGTGCCCACAGCTCACGAGCGCATCCAAGGCCTGTGTGCTTGACTCACTGCTCTGCTCCGGCCTCTCCCTGGAGACGCCAAAACCACATCCACCTCAGCTGGCTGAGAGAGGGTGGCTCGCAGTCGCCAAGGTTACCGGTCCCTCTGCTTTAATTAAGCACATAGACGCTGCACGGGGCATTTTCAACAGCCGGCGGGACAAGGAGGAAGGCGGGCTGGCAGTCCCCGGAGGGGTTGCTGAGCAGCACCATAAATCTGGGCAGATGAGCCCCCCTGCAGGTCACTGCTATTACTTAGCTGATCTCCGCACTCGTTAGGATTGTTATTAACACACTAATGAGGCACCTTTGGCTCCCCATAGCAAGGAAGGAGCTACTGGGAGCAAGAAAAGGGACTGCATTTGTGTGACAATGTCTCTAAGATGATGCTGCCGATGTCCTACCCTGAAGAAGGGAGCAAAACCAAGGGGAACTTTAACATCCCACTGGTACACAGCCATTTTCTCATGGAATAAGCAAAAGCATTCCCCTTAGACAGCAGGCAGCAGCTCCCCATGTCTCTGTAGGCTCTTGGCTTGTTCTTGAATAAGACTGAAAACACCCTTGCAAGCCCTAGCAACATCTAGATCAGAAAGGTCTGGGTAGTATTGAGAGTTGAGGACTTAGAATAACTTTTGAAAGAAACTTTTGTGCTCAAAACCCACATCAACTTCTGCCACTGTCACACCTCCCTCTTGCAGTGGCTCTGTTCATATCCCATCCTTTTTTCCTGGCTGTCGGCCAAGTCATGAAGCAGACCAGAGATGATAATGTTGGTTATATAATTTAATAAGAAGAAGCAGATCATATAAGATAAGTGAATAGAAAATAGTGGCAGCAAAAGAACTGAGGGGAAGTAAGGGCACAGGCAGGAGGGAGGGAGGTGCTGGCCCTGGGAAAGACAAGTAAACTCAGTCCTTGGGCTGTGCCCCCCAACCCAGGGTATGGCACGGGCTGAGTGTCCCCCAAGTGACCAGAGCTTTGGCCTCGCTGCCACCGTGACTTGCAGCCCCACACAATCTGAAGGGTGATCACCTGTTTCAGCAGCTCAGAGGTGAGTGATTGTGAGCAGCAGTGGGAGTCCCGAGCAGAGGGAAGGCTCTGTGAGTGTGAGTGGTTCACCTGGCCTCTGGGCTCATGTAAATCATCCTATTTTTTGTGCTTTGGTTTCTCTCCCCTCTGCCCTTTGCCAGGGGCACTGGGAGCATGGCTGGTGCACATCTCAGCCTGGCCTTGCAGAGCCCAGCAGATCCCAGCCTGCCCCCTGTCCCCTTGCTTTTTCACGAGGATGGGGCATGATTAGGATGGTCTTGGGGTAGACAGGCCCAAGTACCATCCCTAAACAGCTGCTTTCATCCTACAGAAGTTCTTCAGTGCAGAACGAGGAGAACGCCTGCTCTCAAAGGAAGACAATTTGGCACTTGTAGGGATTTTCAATTTTCAAGGAAGCTGGAAGTCAACTGACTGGAGCAGAAGAGCTAATCATTGAGTGAGTCATTCCCCCTCCCAAAGTTGAAACATGAAACCATCTTTTTTATGAAAGGCAAATTAAATCCCACAAGTCAGAGCCAAGAAAAGAGAATTTATCAAAGAGCAGAAGATGCCACTGGGGGACTTGCAGGCAGACAGAGGGAGCATTTGCTCAGCAGCTTCGGATATTACATCTCCTGTGTCTCTTCTCCAATGCAAAGAACACTGCCATTCATCTATTTTTAATAACAATGACGCAGGCAGTGAACCTGACTTCAAGGCTGGAATATCATCTTCTTCCCTCTGCATATCTGTCCTGACTCATCTTCTGTTCCAAGAGCTCTCCACAGCCTAGTAACCCAGCAAAGGAAGAAAGGAAGAACAAAACTGGGGGAAAAAAAGAATGTGGATCACACAGCAAAGCATAAGAGTTAGAGAGTCATTCTGGGCAAGGAACAATAAACAGTGTGACTTCACTGGCTCAGGGAGCCAGGGAAAGTTAAGGGTCTGGGAAACCTAAATGTATCTGGGGGCAGGCTGATCAGAGAGTGGGATCTCTCAGAGAGCTGAGTAGGGATCCAGTAGCATCTGGATACTTGTAGGTCTTGCAGCTCTGCAAAAAGAGCTGGAGAAAGCAGGGGCAGAGCTGAAGGTGCCCAAGCCTGGGGTGGCTGTGGGGGGACAAGCTGAAGAGCCCTGTGGTGGCAGAGGTCTCCAATTTCAGTGCCATGAAAGGGACAAGTCTCTTCACTGTTGTAACTGCAGAGATAAGGAGTGAGTGCAAGTGTGAGGAGCATAAACAGAGGAGGAGAGGCCGCTGTGCAGCCTGAGGACACAAAAAGCTGTGCTTTCATCCCAGAGATAACTTGGTTTAGCTGGGGAGTGAGGACAGTGCACCAGGCAATGCAGAAACCCTTTGTGCCTCAACACGGAGCAGGAGAGGTGGGACTGATGGCCACTGGGCTGTTGGCCTCGATCTTCATAGGACTGTGTGGCCTCTTTCAGCATTCACCATGGTCCAAGATAGTGCAAATCTGTATTTCTGCACTTTGGTGGGTGAATACAAAGCAAATACAGCTTTGTCAGGTGTTTAAAGCTTTCCCCTACAAAACTGGTATTCAGACATCTCAAAAGTTCAGGTGCTGCTGAGAGAAGCCATGCCCCAGGCCTGTCCTGAGTATTGGGGTCTCACCCTTTGCTCCCAAGGGCTGGAGCATGGTGTGATGGGCTCTGCCCAGGGCTGAAGCAAAGCACAGTGACATAGGGCCAGTCCTGGCTCATTGTCTCCAGTGTTGGCACAGCCTCAGGGCTGGGAGCACCTCAGAGCAGGCAGGAGCCAGCCCTTGGTGCCGCTCCATAGCCATGGTGCCGCCAGGAGCTTGGTCGTAGCCATGCCACAGCACTGTGGCAGGGTGGACAGGCTCTGAATTGTAGCCAAGGCAGCAGATGGCCATGATGAGCAGACGGGAGCACAAGACTGCGGCACCAGTCCCAGTACAGGAGCTGTCAGTTTGGGCATATCCATCTGCCTTAGAACAATTCCTTTGCAGTTTCCGAGGCAGGGTGTCTGGTGCTGTGCCAGCCTCCTGCTTGGGCTCTGCCCAGCCTCCTGGAAGAGGAACATGGAAGACGCTCTGACATTCCCATGGTTGCCAGGTCTTATGCGGAGACGCGTGGTGTTGAGTTTGGGCCGATTTGGCAGCTTTGAGCACAAGGACACACTGGCCACCTCGTCTGCATCAGTGGTGAGACGGAATTGTTAACCCAGTTGGTCAGCAGGCAGGTACATCCTTGTCCAGAGCACAGCATGCAGGCTGCCCCCATGGAGCCCTCCTTGCTGCCAGGAGCATGGGCATGACAAAACAAGGGGCAAGATGTCAGAGCACAGCCCCAGCTGTGCCTTCACCTGCTCAGAGTAGCAGGAAATGCCCTCTCACCCACAAGCAAACTTGTGCCTTTTCTGCAAAGGCCACCTGCAAGGCTGGCTGAGGGAGGCATGGGTGGGAGAATGTTCCTCTAAGGGAACCCATTAAGATGGTTTTCAAAATCTAGGGGTTTGATGTGTGACTGAAAACCTAAAGGCATCATTTTTTCATGGCTGTTCTGTAAGGACAGGGGCAAGAAAAGAGCCTGTGTTGACTAATTAAGAGCAAATTCCTGGCATTCCCATGGGGACCCTCTCTTCCAGCTTCTGTGACATGACTTCAGATCCCCACAGGAGTAAATCAAAGCAGAATTTATGCTATCCAAATGCTATCCAATGCTATCCAAAGATGTTTTTTCTTGACATGTTTCATTACATAAAGTATTTAATGGGTTAAATCACTAAAATGCCCAATCTCATCACAATACTGTGAGGTCAAACCACTGTCTTGGTCCCCTGGGAGGGAAGAGAGACAGTCCTGTCCCGTGACACTTGTTTAACTTTGGAGCCCACAGAATTTCTGCTGGCTAAAACACCTGCTCTGCTGCAGTGGGGGCAAATTTACATGGATTCATTGCATCAGCTTTCTTCTTGGGAAGGAGAAATCTCCCAAACTTCTCTCCTCCGAGGCATTTCCAAAACCTGGAGGAAGGAAATTCCCTCTTCTGCCTCCCCTCACCCACTTTCTCATGCGTGTTTTCACGTACAACCGTGAGTGAACCCTCTGCTGCTCTTTTGCCAAACCGCTTACATTTAAAAAGCCGAAGTGATCGGTCTGGAGGAGTCGGTCTGACATCAGAGAGGAGCAAACCGCAAAGCCACAGAGCTGCCTTTTGGACTGGCCGATCTTTTCATGGAGCAGCCTGGGGGCATCCCGGAGGAGAGAGGAATACCTGCCGTGAGCACAGGCATCTACAGGTTGCGGGACCCTTCTGGGATGCGAGAGGAGATCGCAGGTCGAGAGCGCTGTGACATCTGCGAGACTTTGCCTTTGACGGGTCTCTTTGATGAGTCTGCTAATGCGGCGTTCATTTTCCTCGCTCCAGGAAACAGACGGAGACTACAAAAGTCACTCGTCTTCTACAGATTTCAAGGCTGCAGATTTGCCCCGATGCTTCTGCCAGCTGCGAGGGGGGACGGGGACTTTGTGAGACAAAGCTCTGCTGCAATGTACGGTTTTTTCTGCTTTCAAAACGCAGGACTTGCCGTTGAGGTGAAGCCATAGGAGGGCTCAAAAGATGTTTTTATTTCCCTCTCAGAACAGGGCTCAGTAATGTCACGAGTCACAGGACCTCATGCAGTGTTACGTGAAACACAATGTGAGCGTTTCCAGCTGAGATTTAACTTTACTGGATCGCTCCGGTGTATTTTAATGATGTTACTTTGCCCCAGCCTGGGGGATAAGTGCTGATTCCTGGATATAACCAGCAAGATATTTGCAGGCCAAAAGCAGGAAGCACACATATCTTGCTTGGGAAACAAAAAGGAGGTAAAATTTATCATGGGGAACAGGGGAAAGATAATTCATTTACGTAGTTCTGGGATCAGTTCCTAGAAAAAGCAGTAATAAAAACCTACCACCAGATGTCATCTTAAAGCCAACTAATAGCTCCGAAAACAGCAGGGACGAGGATACTGGCGAATAGGGAGGTACTGGGGGTTTTTAACGGGGTACGAAGTCGCAGGGATCACTGGACCCTGACATGGTGAAGGACCCCGGAGATGTTCCAGACATGACTTTACAAAATCTTGCTGAGATAGATATAAAGCATTGAAATTTAACTTAAAAAAAATAAGTTCTAAAGAAAAAATCTTGCTAAAAACCCATATCCTGAGACTCAATTCTGCTTGAATACAGAGAGAAGAGACTGATGGATCTGGGTAATTCCATCTGCTTTGTCACTCATTAAAATATGATGGATACGATAATAATATTTTAATGGCCTAATTATCAAAGCTTTGCTGCACCCCGTGTTTGAGCTGTCATTAGAATACATGCTTGCAGGTGGTTGATATTTAACATTTGTGAGTGTGGGAAAATTTCCTGTGAAGGAAATCTAGGAGGAAACTAAGAAAACAAGGCGCTTTTTGCCCCCACACAAAGTGCTTTTAATCTGTTACCTGTGCCAAGATGATTATGTTTTTTGTAGTTAAACATATGGAGAAAGTTTCACTGTAGACTCTTGATTGAAATTCTGAGACTAAAATTAATCAAGACATTGCAGAATAGAAAGATTTTAATACAACTGTAAGAATAAGTCTCTGTTCAGTATTTAGAGCAGGTGCTAATGTGTCCAACATCAAACTCCCTCAAGCACGTTTTAGATCACACTGAAAAGACTAGATGTAAAATTAATGATGAATGATAACGAGAAAACTTTTTACTAATATAACTTGTCCAAGACCTTTTCTAGTTACAACTCCTCTGTGTTTAATTGTTTGGGATTTGGTTATTCTATCCAAAACTGTATAGTAAATGAACTTTGTTTGTTGAAGAATTTCAGTAAAAATAGCTCAGCCTCTGCCAAAGATGAGGTCAGGGGAAAAATCAGCCTCTCGCCAATGTAAAACAAAGCCAAATCCCCCTCACAACTGTTTAATGAGATGTTCCAGTCCTGCCGTGCTTTGGAATGGATACTTGGAATCTGGCAGTGTGTCGCAGCCGGAAGAAAGGTACCTTTTTCCATACCTGTTACGGGCTGCCTACGTGTGGATAAGTGATAATTTGAAAAATAACAGTTTGTATGTGAAAAATCTCAGGCTTATTTCATCTTGGCAGCCGAACTCCCGGAATATCTGAGCTGGATTAAGCAGGTTCCAGGCAGGGACCGGGGGAGGCAGGGTCGTGTGACCGACACCAGGAACGGGGGGCAGGCAGATGGGAAGAACGGGAAGAGTAAACGCTGAACTTGCAAATCCTGGGGAGAGGAGGAAACTAGAGAAAGAGACGAGTCCTGTGGGAAACGTAGCAGGGGACGGGTGATTAGAGGCAATAACAGCAGGGTTACTATCACGGAGACCAGCTGCGGTCAGCGAGGGCCGCGTGCGAAGGATTCAAGGGTGAAGCGGGACCGGGACCGGGACCGGGACCGGGACCGGGACCGGGACATCCAAGTGCCCGCCCCACTGACAGGTTCAGCCACCACCGCTATAAGCACACGGTGATTGGCTGTCCTGCCCGTCCATCAGTGTCCCGCTCTCCTATTGGCTGAGTGTCTTATTTTTAACACGCCTCCAGGAGCTGACCAATGAGACCGAGGCGCCCATAGCAACGCCCCCTCTTCTTCCTGCCGCTGCCTCCCGCGCATCTCTCGGGAGTTGTTGTCACTCCTGTGATTGGTCAAATTGCATGTCGCTCAAGCGCCCACGACCAATTGGAAAGGGGGACTCACGTGGCCTACCTGCGAATCCCTCCGCCCGGTTTCTTCTTCCCATTGGTCAAGACTTACTGTCAATCACACTTTTCCAAGCGCCTATTGGCTGTCAGGGAGGGGCGGTCCCCGGCCGGTTCCCGCCCTGGCGCTGTGGGCGGTGGCGCTCGTGAGGAGGAGGAGGAGGAGGAGGCGGAGCCGGCGGTCGCGGCCCCGGGTCCCGCAGCCGGGCTCCCGCCTCACATGGGGCCCCCGCGCCGGCCGCAGCGGCGGGGCGGACCCGTACCGGGGTGCTGAGGGATCGCGGGTAGGGGGATGCGACCATGAAAGCCCGCGCCGCCCGCGGGCCCTGCAGGCGCCGCTGCTCAGGTAACGGCCGGCGCGGGGGCGGCGCGGGGCAGGTCCGGGCGGGTCGGCGGCGGGGAGCGGGGCCGCTCCGGGGAAGGGGCTCCCTGCCGGCAAGGGGTCTCACTGCGGTGAGGTGAGCGGGGCGTTCCGGGGAGCAGGTGCGCGGAGGGGCCGCGTCCGCCCCGCCGGCGGCAGGTGAGGGGTGGCGGGCGCTGCGGGAAAGCCGCGCTCGGATGCGGAGGCGAGGGTCCGGCAGCGCCCGGCGCGGATCTTTGCCTGGCCGGGATTGCCTTGGAAATGTTCGCTTTGCCAAGAGGTGTGAGGGCTTGGCTCGGGTTTTGCTGTTGAAGTGCTACCCTATAAGAATACGTGAATCACGCGTTAATGACAGGCTTGAGTGTTCAAGTGTATGTGCATATATGTTGGCTTTATGGCCTTCAGGTGAGACGTGCTATATAAATGTAGATGGTCACTCTTAAAGTTGTATTCCTTAGAGGGTCGGAAGGGTTTTTTCTTCAAGTATGGGGGACTTTCCATTTGGGTATTCCTGTAAGTGGTGCTGTAGCAGTTGAAAGCTACAATTTCAGGAGTAATGAATTGAATTTGAAGAGTACTGAGTTGAATTTTGTTTGAACCTTTCTGTTTGACCCTCTAAAAAAAGCAACAGCTAACATTTAGGCTAGTTTATGAGAAGCCTTTGTGCTTTCACTGGAGTTTTGTTGTTTTTTTTTAAAATAGAGATCAGAGTTCTAGCATATTTTATTGTCTGCAAAATCAACAGGCTTACAGTTCCATGGACTTAATTAGGCACTGGAATTTGCAACCTAAGATAAGATTTTTTTATGAGAAACTCTGACGTGCCCTGTGGACTAGTCATAAGCCTTTCCATTTAGTCATCATCCTTGGAAATTATTGCTGCATGCCAATAAAAATGTCATTTTCTGATTCTTGCAGTGTTCAGCTGTAGACATGGCTGAGTAATTCCGTTGTCCCTTTTGGTTTGTGTAGAACTTTCATGCAAAACAAGTAGTTTAAACTGAAGTCAAAGGTGTGTTCCCTGTACCTGGTGGCAAATGTGTGCTCTCCTGTGTTTTTTGCTTTGATTTGTTTTGTGGCTTTTCATTAGGATGAACAGCTGGCAGTGGGACCAAGCACAAATTAGGGCCTACAGAGCAATCCTTGCTTCAGTTCTTCATATTTTTGTGACTGTGGAAAGACAGAGTTAGTTCAAGAGAGCTGCTCTCATGACACAGGCCTCCTGTTAACCTAGTTATACCCTCTAATTCCAGATATTTGCTTTTGCCATTGTAATCCTTTATGCAAATGGTTTCACAGACTCATGAAAGAAACGAAGGGTTAGAGGGGACTGTTGCTTGTGTGTCTGCTGCAGAAAAGAATGAAGCTTGTGGTTCACTTGCATCATAGGTTCCCTTTCTGTATTTTTCCTGTAGCAGACAACCATGCATTTGCACAATGGCAAAGCTCTTTATTGTGTCCTTGCAGTGTGGCATCTTGCAAACTGGCACAAAAATAAGAGCTCTGCTAGGCAAGATCAAAAAAAGGTCAATGTTCATAATTTTTTCTTAAAGCCCTCTTCCTGCTTATTAGTTCCCTAACATATTAATTTGGAGCTGTGTGTTCATCAGTATGTCCATCTAATAATCAGCAACTGTATCAACCTGGCTCCATCTGTTGTCTCTTGCCAAGTCTTCTTTCTGACTTAGATTGTAAGCTTCTTTTCATATGATCCTGTCACTTTTTGTTAAGTTGAACACATTGCTGGTAGTGGCTAAGCCACTTTCTGGTGTGAGTGTCCTGTTGGTTGCACTGGAGAAATGTAACAGCTTTTGCAGCCAGGAGTGGAGTTGGTTGAGAGAACTTTGCTTTTGAAGGCTGACCTTGTACACTCCAGGTCCATGGCTCTCAGGCTGAGTTACGTGTGTTCTGTTGTACGGGGAGCTTCAGATTGGTTTGTAAACACCAGCAGACATCAGCGTCTGCAGTACTTTAAGAACAACGAGTTTGGGAAGCCCTGTTGTCACTTCAAAAAGTTTTAAATTAGTGAAGACTGTGTTCGTGTTCCATTTTGTTCAGCTGCTGCTGCAGTAAACAAGGTACTTGGTGTTTCACTGTAAGGTGAAACCAGCAGCACAGGCTTGTGCTTAGTAAGGGTAGACTACACAACATATCTTCAGTATTTGTAGAGATGATACTTTTAGCTGGAAAATACAAATATTGATTGCCTTGTATGGTGATGCGTAAATATGAGATTGTGTCCAAGGGATGTCAGTCAGGTATGAAATTCCGCCTGTCTACCTTCATCCCTCCTTCAGGCATTCGTGTTCTCTTTCCTTTGCTTTGCTGTTCTGGATTATCTCACTGGCTGCATTGAAACAACAAAAGTCGCTTCCAGTCTCATGTGAAGCCCTCAGTGCTAATAGAATGTCAGCCCTCATTGCAAACCCAGGGAGAGGGGAGGGAGGGGAAATTCCTAGGTTGAGATGTTACAATACCTGTTGGTATTAGAAGACTTTGATTCCCTTTCTTTTTGTTAAGAGCTCAGCAAATGTCAGCCTGCTGACACCTGGAAGGCATGAGCAGCTTCTTACTGTCTCTGCTGGGCTCTGTTTTGTTAAGCAAACATAATGTATTAAAATTATCCATTTGAAGCAGCAGCTGTGTCTTGTACATGATCTACTTGAGTGGTTATTTAACTCTAACGATGCTCTGTAACCAGGCTAGAGCCTGCCTGCACTGTGGATTGGAGTGACTGAAACCAGGCTAGGAGAGGAATGGATTTTGCAAGGTCCTTGGTAGAGCTTTAGTTTTGTATTGTAATAGGACCCTAAAGGATGCTGGTAATTACACTGTGGGCATAAGGATCAAGTAGTTTTTTATTCGTTTGTGGGTTTTTAATATTCTCCCTCAGTTATGTTTGCCTTCTAAATATGTGCTAGAATTTATGCCTGTGTCTGATGAAAATATTTTTAAACCTACAACCTTGGCCCTGAATCCTGAGCTCTGCAGTAATAGTTGGTCTCTCTTACTCATTTCAAACTTGGCTACAGTCGCAAAATAAATGAACTGTTTGTTTCAGCTTAGCCTCTCGTGGAGGTTTGTTTGCATTATAAAACTGTGATGCAGTTCAGCAGACTTCCAGTTTCTGGAGTGGTGTAGTAGGGCTAATGCAGGTCTCTTCTGAGGAATGTCAGTCCTAGTTTGCAGGAAGCTTATGCTATGACAGTACTGGCTAGAGCTGGGAATTATTTTGTACAGGAGAGATTAAATTAAAGCAAAATGTCATGTAAGTGCAAATAGAAAATACTGGGATTTTCATGTTCAAAGGCAGCATTATAACTAAGACTACACACTGAACCTAAAGACTTGTCCCATAACGTAGTCAAAAAAGACTTCAGGTTCAGGATGAGCTGGGCCAAACATAGCTCAAGCTCTGGTATTT
>WAAG01092616.1:0-15491 GCA_013390105.1 Tichodroma muraria
TGGAAATAATCACAGGTTTGAAACTTGTTTTCTAATCTCCCAAGGCAATGGACCCAATTGCTGGAAAGTCATTTTTTTCTGTGCTCCAAAAAATATACAGATCACTTGCATAAAGCAAAGCCCCACTGAAAAAATGGGCCAGACTGTATCAGGATACTTGGACAAGATCACTAGAGCACTCTTTTACGTGTACAGTGTTGCTAAAAACCTTTAGAGTCGAAATCTAAATCTCCCACTTTCTGATCTCTGGCTATTATTCGAAAGACTGCTTAACACCCACCCACACCCCCACCCCCCAATGTGTTAAGATGAATCCTATGTGATCACTATGTATTAGGAGCCCCAGAAGACACACAACTAGAAACAAAACTTTCAGAGAACTAAGGCCAGATGAAATCTAATTTCTTGACCCCAAACCTCATTAAGCAGAAGGCAGGCTACCGACAGGAATTTACTCAAACCAGATGAGCTTCTGGTGCACGCTCCAGTCACCAGCTCAAGAGACTGAGATTGTTTTTTGCCAGTCCTTTCTGGGAGCTGTTGCATCAGGTATGCTCTCAGGAGATGCATCATATTTATAGTTCTCCATCTTCTACAAAGATGCAGCTTTGCTACTACAGCAAATCTTGCTTGCTGTGTACTTATTTACAGCCTTGAAGTTTTCAAAGCAAAGTACCAGTTTCTGCATGCACAGATGTGTTCAGAAAGGCCCAGTAAAACCATCCAGTACCCTCCCAGGCTGCTGCTGGATTTCCATGTCCCAGGTGTCCACTGGAGTTCCACCTTATGCTGAGTCTCTCCACAGTTGAGGCCAAGTACAATGTTTGGTAGTCTTCTCTTCCTCTGACACTCACATTATTAACACCAGCTCAGGAATTGTGTTTTACACTGTCCATTTCTATTTTATAAATATTACTCTCTGGTGAATTACCTTTCTTCCTTAGCAGCTGAATGATAGATGGAGGTACTAAGGAATTCAGTTATACAAATGAGAGGAGTAAAATTATGATCTTAAACATAGGTTTGAGGTTCCAGTCACTTCCTCAGTATGAGGGAGCAGAAGCATGGACAAGGAAGATGATAGGGGAGGGAAGAGAATGTAGACTTCCAATAATGGAGAGATACAAAGAGCAAAAGAAAAAGAACATCTTCATACATAGAGATATACATAAGCAAATAAAAATGGAAACTAATATGAAGACAAAACAAACTGCAATAGAAGGAGGATTCTAAGAAAAGGTGGTGGAAAAGAGAAAAAAAAAAGAAACAAGAATATATAAAAATCCCTTCAATCAACTATATTTTTATCAGCCATTTAAATTAAATGTGAAAACCTACAATCTTTTCAATTAAAAAATTCTGTTTAGCTTTTATTGGGAAAAAAATTTACATGATGAAACTTTATTTTTGTTGCACTTAAAAGCAATAAGTGTTTCTTTTCCTTCTACCTTTGTCAATGGGTTTTACAGTATATCTGTTGACTCAAAATTCTTACCTCCACTGAAGTGAACAGAAAAACTGTATATGAACATTTAAGTACATAAATGTCATCCATGCTTTTACAAAAGATACAAGCAGAACATTTGCAGCCAGATCAGGCCACTAAACTTGAAAAGTTACAACCAAAAGGGAAAAAATACAACTGATTGAAAGAGTTTAATTAGGAGATCCTGGTGGATTGTGTCAGCTTCCTTCTATTCAGAATTTAAAATGGTGTAAATCTGAAGGTGACATGGATCGAGTAATAATGATTAGGGAAAAAATATAAAGCAAAAGCCCTTCTCACTTAATTCTCATTTATGTATTGTTATGTTACTCAGCTGGCCCTCAAACTGGGCAGAGGGAGAGATTTAAGAGAAGCAGCAACTCATCTGAATGCCAGCGTTTTTCCAGAAAAAAAGAGGAAAATGCATTTTCCTTACAAAAACTCAGCTGCTCCAATGTGGCAGAGTATGTCTGCGAGAAAAAACATCTATGGTGATTATAGTTAGGAGACTGAAGTTTTGCAATTGAAAAAGGCTCCCTTCTAAATGAATGAGACATATGGGAGATCTCTTTCCTCTGCTGGTAATGGGCACAGACAGCGTTGCAGTGTCACAGCTGCCCCTCTCCCCACGCCAGTGACAGCACCAATGCTGCTGACGAAAATGAGATTTCCCTGGGTGCACATAGTGTCCGAAAACCAAATAGGAAGAGACAGTGTCAATGAGGGGCTTTTTATTAATCATAGGAATGCTGCGGAGATTGTCAGGGAAATGAGGGTTATGAGGATACAGACTGCACTGAAGACTGAAGGTGATGCCTTGAAATTCTGGAGTCAAAGGCAAAACTTCTGGCATCTACAGGGCCAGGAGCTCATTCTCTGTATGTTAAACAGTGTATGCAAAACTTACTAAAGAGAATAAATAATTTCCATCTCAGAAAGAATTCTGTTAGGGAATCACTCCCCCAATAAATATACCATGATGATTTAAAAGCAAATCTTTACATTGCCTACAAATGGTGATGTAAATTAAGCTTAAAATGACCATGAGAAAGAAGCTTCTAAAATTATTGAATGCTTGATATGGCAGCATGTTAACTTGTGACAAGATCCACAAGACTTCTCCCAAGGCTGAATAACTTGGAATAAACTTCAGAGCACAGCAGAGGTATGTCATTCTGGTATGTCAAGGGAGTTACTTTGAAAACCTCTGTACACACCCAGGAAGCAATATGGTCTTCCGAAGATCCAACACAATTGAATAACGTAGCTGTAGCCAGCCTTGGTCATAATACATGTATTAATCATCTTATTGTACCTAGTAACAGGAGAAATATTGCTACTGAAATGAAACATTAGAACACTAATAACCCGAAAGAGAATTAGCCTGGATGAGAAGCTTACATCCTGGTTACCAAAAGCTAAAATCTACCCCAGCTTCTTCTCTCTCTGCTCATTTCCCTCTGCTGAAAAGTGACAGTGATTGATATCTTCACCCACCCTAAGTATGCTGTGGTTATTTCTCCTTATGGTTAGAATTAAGCTAACAGCCCAGCTTGAACACTCACCCATTTAGATGAAGTATTTATTAGCCATGAATCCTTCTGTTCTTACACCACCTCAAAGTTCTTGTGTACGTCACTGAGGAACACAAAGGGAAGGATTCTGGCATTCAGTCGGAGGCTCCAGCACCAAACCCTCTAACAAGGCGAGCAGGCATGGAACGGCTCCCAAAGCCCAGATGTTTAAACCATATGAAGCTGCAGAAGAAAATAAAGAGCAGCTGAATTACAAAGGAGGGGAGGATACAATGTTTGTGTATGGTTAAACTACTGTAAACTTTGAAATCTGTATTATGGAATCCATTAGGAAACCCATAACTTTGATTTAAAAGTAATAGTCGTAAGATTCTTACTCCACCATTATTTATGGTATAATGAGAAGGTACGTTACTAGAATCCCACAAACTAAATAGATGGATTTCATTAAAACTGTCCTGATGAAGAGTAAAATCGAAGGAAAAAGGAAATAATGACTTTTATTTGATGCCAATTTATTTTCATAGTCTGCTTTGCACAGCAGAAACCTAGGAAGATGAAAAGACAGGGAAAACTTTTCCTTCTCTTCCATAACAGAGAGAAACTTTTTAATGGCATTTGAAGGGCGGAAATGACCTACTTCCAGTTGCTTCTATATTAAGAATCTGGCTACATATCCAAGAGTTGCCTGAAGAATCAAAGCAATGTACAAATTCAAATCAGGATTTATTTGTCAACACATTGGTTAAATAGAAAATTTGTTGCTAAAGAATGTGCTGTAAAAATGAGTGCTTGAAAGTCTGCCCCAGTAGGGTCCTTCAGGGACATAACTCCAATATTTGCCTTGTCTCCCCCCCATTCTCTCCTGCTCTCCTTTCCTCTCTCCACTCTGATGACTGTCCTCGGGAAGCAGAAATCACAGGAGCATTATGGCTTTATGCCGCCTCTCAGGTCAGCTTTTTACTCCAAAGGACCCACTAACCAGTCTGCTCAAAGTGCAGCCAGGACTGTTGCTGATCTGTTGTTGATCTGTTGGGGTTTTTTCGCAGAGATTCCCTTCCCACTCAATGAAGCCCCAGGAGTTCACCAACACCCANGCCGCAGGTTTTTTTCACAAGACAGAGCTCCTCCAGTAAAACTGCCAAGACCAGAACGAAGCGGCTGTCCTATCTCATGGATTCCATTTTAAATAAGCAACCAGTGAAGGAGACTGGCAGAAGCCTGGAGGGCTGGTCTCCGTGCTGGTAAACCTGCACAGCACCGGTATCTGCCCAGGGCGTGCGCAGAAAGGCTGCTCTGCTCCTCCTCCTCCTCCCCAAGAACAGTCCCTAGAGGTTTATGCTTGGGAGAGCATGAAACAGATGATAGGCACATATCACCACTTCTGGGGCTGTACCCACCCCCTGCCAGGAGGAAGAGGAAGGAATGATTCAGCATTTGCTTGTTACTATCTCATGAGGAAACAGGAAGGACACAGACAGCTCCAGAACTGTTAACTTTACCCTTGAGTTATAATTATGGACGTCGTATCATCTATAGTTAATTTTACAGTAATCAAAGGGTGCTGTCTGTAAAATCTGTTTATTTCCTTGCTTTACAGCTCAAATGGCCACTATCCCCCAACTAATCTGTTCTCCCACTTTCCTAGGTTGTGTTTCCGGCATGCTACAGTCGGCTCCCCAGGCATGCCAGAGCTCTTTCCATTTCAGCTCACACTCACCACCTCCCAAGGCAAAGGACTAGAGCTGGATGTAACATTCTAGGTGAGTGCTCAGCCAGCCTCAGGTCAGAGGCTCCTCCAGCTTCACTGGAAACTCTTCACCTTGATTCTACACCAAACTTACTTTTCATGACAGATTATATCAGGAGCCCATTAGATTCCAGTGTGACTTGAGCTGCCTTCTCATCTCTTCACTTGCAGCCTACAGAAAAAAATTTGGCTTGTTCTTCCTAAGTCTGAGCCTTTGCATTCCATTTTAATATGTGTATCACCTTCATATGGCTTGATTCCTCATGCTCATCTACTTTTGTAGTGCTACCCTCCAATCCTTCTACCCACAGCAGCATCATTTCCAAATCTGTGTAACCCACTCCTCCTGTGAGGGCCCCAGTGGGTTGTGTTGAGCCTCCAAGATCAGTGGAAGCTGAAATCTGTAAGCAAACCACATCTCACTGAATACCTGGAAAAACAGATAATTTTTTTTCAGCTTTTCCTTATGAATTTGCATCCACTGGTGTGCACATGTGCTTCTCAGATGTACCCCTGTGTGCACACACATAATATGAGCCTGAGTGGGCTTTAAAACTGCTCAGTCATTTTGGTAGTTTTGCACTCTCAGCTATTGGACTAATGGCCTGAGCAGCTGAATTTTGTTTGGGATGACATGTTTTCAGACAGGCTGTAAATTCAACCAATGGAGAAACTTTGATATTCCCAATTCTTGTTCTTACTCTGATATTTTAAACTGATCTTGTTGATTTATTAGGAGTTAAACAATCATTGCAAAAAAATTAGAGTCATTAAGTACTTCTCACTCAATTTTAAATCTACAGGCTTTTGACCATCACTGCCTTACAGTGACACCTTCTGGAAAATCGATGAGGAGAGGGAAAGCTGCTCCATAAAGGGAGAGTTTGTAGGGGACAGATGTGAATCAACACAGATCAGCTTTGGAGCACTTATTTCTGGCAAACTTTTGATACAATATTTTGTTCAAATACATGTAGAGTGCTGTTACAGACACGCTACAGTTCAGCTCTCCCTAAGAAAACAAATCTATTGCTGTGTCATTAATCTGGTCATGTTTGTTTTCTTCCATAAAATGGTGTTAAACTGTAGGGTAGCCATAACATCATTCTTAGCATCTCACAGAGATTAAAAAAACCCAAAAAAACTAGTACTAGTTATTTTTGCTGGATTAACATTTATTCTGTTTGAAATACCATATAAAAATATTTCTATATGCTAAGGGAGACATTTTTGTTAATACTAAGTCTTTCAGGGACAACAGTAGCTGCAGTACACAGATTCAGCTGATTAGGCAACTTGCTAGATCAGGCAAGAAAAACAGGGAAAAAAACCCTCAAAATTCCTTAGCGAAGACTAGCAAAAAATGCAAAAATACAGTTTCTACTTCTCAAGAGCAGTTCAGCTGCTGACAACCTACTGTCATGGCAGAGCTCCCAGTTTCTGGGAGGTTCCCTTGATGTTTAACACACGAAGGAGTTACACTGGCATCAGCAGCAGTTTCTGAAACCATTCTCAATACGCTGTCACAAGAGTAGCTCTGTTGTGTCTCACCAGGCTTAGAGAAAAGGAAGGCTTTGAGGCTGGCTGCCATTTAAGCGAATGAAAGTTTTACAAGGAAGGTCTGGGTTCTGGGGATGGCCACGTTCGGTTCATTAGCAGAGCTACGTTGATGAGCAGCTTGTGCAAGAATGGTGTAGGAGTAGAGACAGTTTATTATAAAAAGCTGACATCTAACTGAAAACAGAGCTGGTAGGCCATCACAAAAACTATGGCAGGGTGATTTTCCAAATTCACAGCTACTGACGTCACAAGAACGAACTCCAGGATGTCTCAACATCCTTACTCACACTGTCACCGATGACCCTTGTGCCATGAATCTCCATCCATTTGTACAACAGAGCTAGCTGAAAATTTCCAGTTCATTAGTTATATATGCAAGCATGAAAACAGCACAGCCATGATGATTTAAACCAGATGAGAGTTGACCTTTAATTTGGACACAGGATCATGTAGGAGAGGAAATTGTATTACATGGGCAAGAGTCATTATAATTATCAAAATAGAGCATTAGTCAGGTGAGCTTGGCTGTACTCACAGGAGACTGTTCCCTTGTGCCCAAAGCCACCAGGGCTGGCTGGCACTGACTCAGCCCAGAGCAAAACACACCTGGGTGCTGCAGTTGCCAAGCTCTCAGCCCTGAGAGGTGGGGCAAGCTGACAGTGTGGCAGGACCTGCCACCCACGCAGACAGGCTGCACCTGATGTACCTGACAGGGGACACCCACGCCACATTTCCCATCTCCAAAACAAGTTAGCCTGCACAATTCATCTGTCTAGTCCAACGTGGTACTGGCATGTGGCCAAAACCTGCATTCAGTCTCAAGAAAATGAAAATTGTCCCAGTGCTGCCAGCAAGAGAGGACTTCAGTCCTCAAGAGTCGGAGGACTTTGCAACAGAGATCTTTCCAATGCAGATTAGCCCAATTTTTCATTTATTTCCAAAGATTTCTGTTATCCTTTGTGTGTTGGTAGTTTTTTTATTTGATTACATCAGAAAGGGCACTTTACCATTCCCAAAGATAAATTGTATTCAACATCACAAAAAGAAGACTTTGCTATGGAGACCCAGTTTCCAGAGGAAAAGAGGAGAAAAATCCACTGAGCAATAAAAAAAGTTGTCATATGTTCAGGGCTGATCAATCCAAACAGATTTGGTTTAAAACCTATGACGTTTACAAACTTGTGACTACCAACCCTTAGAATTTATTAAGTTAAATCCTCCAGCTTCACCCAGGTGAGGTCTTTAGGCAGACAAATCTGCAGCAGCTGGGGGTTTAGAAAATACCTTGCACTGCAGGATTTTCAATAAAGCAAAGAATGAGTCAACCCCAATTGTATTTCTACATAAATCTAATCTCTTTTTGTCTGTCTTGCTATTCCAAAGGCTGTGCTCTTTTGTAACAACCCACTACAATGGAAGCCAGAAAGCAGTGTGCAATAGGTGTAACATGGAGAGAGCAAGATGAAAAGAAACAACATGGACTCACTGGAACTCATGGGAGCAGAAAGGGAAAGAAGGAGTAGCAGCAGTTATGATCTATGCCTAGTGCGAGACTTCATCACAGTGGTGTCATTTAAAGGGGCTTAGTGCTGGAATAGAAATTGGTGGCTCTTAAAATTTGATTTACTTTTTTAAAAAAGGGAGTCGAATTTGTCACAATAAGCTCAGAACAGCTTACACTAGCTGCCCTCACTGAGGCTCTAGAAACATCACTGCAACAGTAGCATGAGAAACTGGAAGAAAAGACTTTTGCAAGGAGCAGCTGAAGATGGTGACTATGAGGTTCTCTTTTTCCTCAAGATCTGCTGAATTCTAAGGAAAAAATTATTCAAGGTACAAGGGGTGCATACATTTTTCATTGATAGCTATGAGAGTCACATAGCTATAACAAGAAGTTTATTTCAGCCTGGATGCAAACCACTGGTCTTGAAACCATGAAATGAAGGAGAGAAAGAAAGGGACACTGAGACACAGAAAGAGAGAGCCTGTGTATTTGCAAAAGGACACAATATGCTGCCTGTTACTGCTGGGTGAAGGACAGGGAGCTTTCTGTACTGTCGATGTAGTTACTATAAACTGCCCCTGAGAAAATATTTAAATGTAAGTTTCTTTTCAATTCAAGAAAAAACTTTCAGAAAGAACCCTTTTACTTTAATAGTAATCCATGTCAATTTACTACGACAATAACCAGAAGTCAGTTTGCCAGTTGACGTTTTGCTTTTACTATAAAGCTTAAAATGGAAATTGTGGCCTTGATGAAAACTGTAAAATTCCAGTAAATGGGATTAGTCATCCTTTTGTGTGCCCCAGTTTTACATATCAAATAACAAGCAGTGACACCCTCAGCTAGCAAGTGGAAGTAAATACACTTCAAAAAGGGGAAAAAAAAGCCTCAGAGAGGATGAGTAACATTTGACATTTTCATGTACGGAATTTCTGTAAATGTCTCTCTCCCAGAGGAGAAATATCTTCCAAAATATTTAGTTCATTGTGGTATTTCTCTTTGATAGAGTACTATGAAATGCAGAGTGATGAAATCCTTAATTAAAACATCTTAATATTTAACTCTTTGCAACCTGTGATATTTAAGGCTTTTCAAATCAAGATTAGTATTACAAATAGCAGAGGGGAGTGGACTTCAATCTTTTAAGATTCCTGCAGATTGTGGAAAACTTCATTGCCTGAACTCTCTCCATTCAGTGCTGAGAACCTTTCATTTCACCTTCAAAAGAAGAATTCCATTGAACCAGCAACTACTCCATTGAGCAAGCAGATATTTCTCACACTAATACTGTATGTCTAATCACTTTGGCTTTGATGGAATATGGTTAATATTTCCTTCCCAGAGCTCACTGTCCCCAGCAGAAACCTCATATATTCACTTTCTGCTGATCTTGGTTACACAGTGTATTTTGTCAAAGCATGATGCATGCTTCTTCTTGCACAAGCAAGAAAACCCCTTTGAAGAAGTTGCATACATTGAGTTTCAGGTTAATTGACTGCTGCTATTGAGTGAAGCACCTGTTATAAGGTTTTAGAATACTGAATGGATCTTAAACAGATTTTCAGTCCAAACATGCTGTCAAGCACATGGTATAATAGGTATAATTCTTTTGATCCGTGGTCATATTACAGGACAATAAAAACCCATTTAAAAATTGTAGTTACAGATTTCAGTAATTGACACAGAATGAAAACAACTCTAGCACACCAAATCTTTGTAAGTTCTTACTGTTTTTGTAATTCTAACTTCATGTAATGGATCAGAAATAAAAATCCCCACATAATGCCTCACCAGCATCAGTGAAGTCCTCACAATTCCTGGTAGCTCCACAGCCCTGGAAACACCCTAAGTCATTTCTCTCCATCTTGCAAGAAAGCTGTGCTCCACAGCAGTCACAGCTTTCAGCCTGACAAGGCTTTCAGTCTTTCTCCAGAAACTCGGCCCTGGATGTCTTCCCTTGTCAATGTTAGTATGAAAGTCAGAATGGGAGAGCTCCAACATCCAGGATACCCATGGCCCATCTCTAAATGGACAGGTGAAGTTCAGAGAGCGGAATCTCCTCTGCAGTGGAAGGTTATGACAACAAAGGGCCACATCCCAGTCTTGCCACCCTTGCCAACTGGCCTTTCAGAGCAGTGTACAGGTGAAGAATGGACTGAAGTCAACATAAAACCCACCTGCTTGGCTTCTCTTGGACATCTGCAACAGTAGATTTACACCTCAAAATACTTTGTTTTAAATTATAGTCCCAAAAAGGAAAGGATCTTTTGTTTATTGTTGTTTAAAACATTAGTTATGCCACATTCTTATTAGAAAGAGTGGAAATTTCCCTTGCCTTTTGAGAAGGGGATAATCCATACTGCACAACTGGGCAATTCTTTGCACATTGCATACAAGCGTTTTGTGGACTTCAATTTGGGATCTACAGTATTTCAGTGTTTATTTTTCATAAGTTAATGTCTTACATTTGATAGCAGCTTTTTACAAAAGTTGAATGAAGAAAAATACAGCACCTTTCGCTACATTCACTGGCAGGCCATGGCAAGCAATGCCTGTAGATGAAAGGACAGCTGACACAGGCTGGCCAAAGTAGTTTATATAACAGTAGGAAAAGGCTCTGGTCTCCAGGCTCACAGTAATTACAGCAGTTAGGGCGCAGGGAGCACACATATGCTGCACAAAGCCCTGCAAACCCAAGTGAGGCTGCAGGCAGAGCTGGCCTCGATGCCAGCAGAAAATCACAAATGCCATCAAAATTCTCCTTTTAAGCTACAGCTGGCTGCCAACTGTTTAGCAGCTGCAGAGGAAAGGAGGAGAAACAGGGAAATTTTACAATTTAACAGCATATAGCTTTGGTACAAATAATTTCAAGGAGCAATGGAAGAAGAAAGCAAACATATTAAACATACGTTCTCCCCCTTGCCCCCACCATTTTAGAACAAGTAAGAGAACTGCAGAGAAATGTCACGGCCATTTACAGACACCAAATTTCTGTACCAGCTGAAAGACCAATGATAACAGAACAGAACAGATTATACCTTTAGCTAGATAGGAGAAAGGCTGGAGTTCTACAAATATCTAAAGGAGACCCTTCAAAGTCTACAAAATACAAATTCACAAAACACATAAATTTTGACATTTAAAGAAAGCTAAGGAAGGTGAAGAGATGACTCAGGATACCTGAATCAGAGCATGGTTACCATGTGAGACACAAGACCCACCAGTGCACTGCTCTAGGCTTATAGCATCCGCTGATGAGAAGATGTATCACCCATTAAGCTAAAAAAAGATGCACAAAGGAAGAGTGGGTTCTGGGAAAGAATTTCCAGTAAAGCCACACCAGCATGAGTAGCACAGACCACATAGTCAGACACAGCAGACCCACCACAGAATAAAAATTAGTATCAGAGCTACATGGTTCCCCAGGCTGCCTGTTAAAGGGGACCAAGAGGAGACCCCAGAGAGAAAATACATGGAAAACCAGTATAAGAGACCAATAGAAGACCACAGAGGGAAAATTTGGAGAAACATGTTGCTGGTTTTCTAAACATACTGATATGAGAGATTTAAACTCATATGCTAATTATTTTCTCATTAGAAGAGTGCTGTTGCACTATTTGCAGACTAAGTTAGTACTCAGCATGTGCACTTTGTCCCCAATCTGTCCCTTAGCAGGAACATATTGATACACACTTCCTCATACGGAATGCATTAGACATTAAATATAAAAGCTGTTTTTGTTTTTATATAACTTCACACACACAGAAAATAATATCCCACCGACTATATATTAATCATGTTTACTGATCTCTGCAGAGTATTAGTACACTTTGAAGTCAGCCTATTGTGCCAAGCCTCTGTCAGCTGAAGCCATAAATTTTCTGCTTTACTCCTTGTGTAACTTTTCCTTTCTCTCCCCACCTCAGCCCTCAATGAGGCAAGGTTAGATTTGAGCTAGATGCATTTCTATATTAGCCTGCCAAATCATATGAGATGCGTGAATGGATGACTTCAATTTGAAGGTACATGTTCTAGTACCCAAGTCATCTTTTCCACCCAGTAAACTTCTCAAACAGTCATCCTTTTTGAATCATTCTGCAGCAGAATGAAAGCTTTCCAAAAACACAACTCTGCCCATCAGCACATCGTTAGATAGCCACGTTTCAAGCCTAAGGCTGCAAGTTATCTTTAGAAAGTAGTAATCACTACTTTCTTTATTTATAAATAAAGCATCTGTGATATGATTCCCCCATATTGTGAACCATAGTAATAACACATCTTTAACTGAATAGGTGTTTTGCATCAGAATACAAAAACATGTTCCAGTTTGGAAAGAAAACCCAACCCAACAACAACAAAACTGGCTGCTAAAACAAAGTGGAAAGATATGCTGAATAAACATAGTGATGCAGAATTTTCTGCCCTAAGACACAATGCCATCTAGCAGGGCAGAGGGAGTTATCTTTCAGCCATCAGATAGCCAGCAGACATGTGTCCACAGGATAATGGTATCAGCCAGTGGCTGATGTTCCCAACATCTCTCTGCAAATCCTGGTGCACTAGGAATATCTCTTGAGAGTCTCTCAGCAAGAGTCACTGAGAATTATTATGAAAGCTGTGTACCAAGGTACTTCCTGGATGCCAAAGCAGAAGCATTGCTTGATAAGAGCAGCTCAGAAGGTCAGTCTAAATTTCACATGCTTCCACCATTAGCACCAGCTTCAGCGGGGCAAACAAATGCAGTACTCCAAAATCATAATCTTGTTCCTTCACTCAGAATAGAAGCGCAGAGTGCATATAAACAAGACACACAGCAATCTCAGCTCTAGCTGGCATACTTAGTCAAAGTTAAGGAAGCAAGACAAATTTTCCCTGGAGTCCCATCATCACTAGTGATTGTTTGTGGCTATGCATAGTTTATACCCATCTGCCTTGAATTCAAAAGTCTAGGTTTCTGATTTTGACCCTCTGAAGAGTACTGAAGCAAGTCGCCTACAGTAGCCTGAAACCAGTGGTGATACCTCAGTATCCTCAGTATGTTTTTCACAGTAAAAATTATTTCAGTCCCTAGTTGCCATTTGACTACAATTGTTTAGTACTAAAGATAGCTATCTCAGCTGGCAAGGACAAAAATTAAATGGCCTTGAAATCCTATTGACAGTCTCTTTCCTTTGTCCTCCAAAAAGACAGCCCTCACACAGCTAACCAAACAGAAGTTGACACAGTACACAGAAAGTTAAAGTGCTTATGAAGCTACTGTTAGCACCAAAAGTAGCAAAACACAGCAGAGCACTTCAAACACGTTAGCTTAACTTCATTTATTAATTGATTGATTTAGTTATATTGGTGTGAAGTGGACTTATTGCATGGCCGATACTAAAAGCCAAGCTGCTGTTCTGGTGAGTGAACTTGTTCCTTTGGAATGGACCCAGCAAGCAGGGAAAGAAAAAAGTGCCACCACTTTGGGTGGGGGGAATCATGAAGGGGCTTGTGTTTGCTGAGCAAGGTCTCTCCCTATGCAGCCATGATGAGAAGATGCTCAAACCCCACTTTTCTTGATGGTTGGTAGGTTAGGAATGGGAGCATTCAAAGGCATTTAGGAACAGGGATGTAACACAAAGTTCTCTCCCCAGCTCTGAGAAACTGTCATTAATTCAACAACACCTGGAAAACCACTGGTCTGACTCAGTGGACAAGAAAATGCCCTTTTTCTGACTATACAGCCAAACAAATACGGCCCCTCAGTGCCTGAGCAGTGTGATCCCATGACAAGGCCTGTGCTGGCACTCAGTAAGAACAGGCTTGAAGGGTATCTGTCTCCATCCCATTGGAGCTGCCTGTTCCGTGCTGTGTGTATAAACATTGAGTGCCAGAGCCTTTCCCCAGCCTGGGATCCTCACCATTTTCCTACTTTGCTTTTTTCTGGCATTGGCTGGGGACAAAAACCTCAGAACTTAATAAAGCATTGCTAAAATATTAAAGAAAAATGCTACATTCATTTTGAAACTCTCAAAAAATCTTAAGAATTTGAACCCACTGTCTTCCTATTACACCCTGAAAATATATACTTTGAAGAGGAAAAATTATATGATGATCAGTATCATCGATCATATTAGTAGGTGAGGCTAGTCAATGTTACATGATTATACCAAGAAAGATTCTGATATTAAAAGAAATGCACATCATTCACAAAGGAGCTATTAAAGAAACAACAAGCCACCTGAACTCTAAATTTCCAGTTTTTAGTTTTCTATCTGAAATTTAACCTCGTAGGAGTTTGATTCAGTGCAATACATAGAATGGCCTCCTTGGAAAAAAGTACCTGCCAGCATCCTTATTGCATCCCTATTCAGAGCGTGCCCAAGTGCACTCTTTTCACCACAGTATGGATAAAGATAAAAGATCAGAGATGCTTTTGAATGCTTTAGAATTTGTTTCTGCTTTGAAAGGGTTAGTTATCAAGGCTGTGATACAATTCAGAGGCAGTTTTCTGACAAAGCTGAAATGGCCACTCTCCAGGGCTGGGAAAGGATGTTACTGCAAGGGTTCCATTAGTCACCAAAGCATTTTTCTCTTAAATGTGCCAGTTTTTGACCTTGGAGGTCAGCAATAGACTGTGCATCTGTTGTTAGTTGGTTTTCCTGAAGACTCATATCTAAGAGCTCGGGCTGCTGCTTCCCTAATTACATTTCCTTTCTACAACAATTTGCCGTGGCCCCATTCAAAAGGGGGTTCATATAACCTGGAAGTGCTTTTTGAGACACTTGTGGACAGGGTCCACTCCATTATTCCTGGCTGAGAAAGAACTGCCAAGCAGAGCAATCACAAACCTTTACATCCCAGTAAAATTAACCAAAGGGATCTATTCAGAGCAGGGGAGGGGGAAAAGCCAAAAATAATATACAGCTTGTTCAGAATTATCCCACAACAAGGAGGGAGCCACAAGGGAGTTTTTATTTGCAATCAGCTACAGGCATAGAACTCCTAGTATATGGACAACAGTATAAGAAGGGAAATGACAGCAATTATTACCAAAATAAACAAAAACTGCTGGAATGAAATACAGACTTCTTTTTTTTTCCCAAAATAATTCAAACAAGTGGATGAAAGCTACAAAAATTTTACTTTTTTTAAGAATCTCTCTTCTTGCAAAAGACAAATAGCTTAAACCAGGAAGCAAATGCTGTGACACATCAAGTTTATTGATGGAAAATGTTCTTGTTGCCAGTAAGAATTTAGTGTGTTTCGGATGGCTTAAATGGAAATAAAAAATGCAGAAAATACTTCTGACAAATACAAAGAGGCAATCCTTTTTCTTGCTTTTCCTTCCACGTTACTTGAATTACTCCCTTTTTTCTTTGCATATTTTAAAGCAAACACCTTTTAAAACCTGTTTGCATTCACCCAAGTTGTGATATACAAGAAAGGCAAAACACTAAGTATCCTAGATATGTCTTCTCTGTGTGTAAGATCAAATATTTACAGCACATATCTTTGTGAAAAGTTACACAAAACAGAAAGCAGACACCATGGGAATGACAGATACAAAATATGGATTAATATTGCAGATCAAAATCTGAGTTCCCTTTTCAAAAAAAAATCCAGAGAAGCAACAAAACCTACACTGCAAAAACAGAAAAAAAAAAAGAAAAAAAA
>WAAG01092616.1:15525-31254 GCA_013390105.1 Tichodroma muraria
AAAACAAACCACGAAACAATCCAACAAAATAAACAGAAAAATAGCTCATCTGCTCTTGATTTCCTGATATCCTTAAATCCCACCAGTGAAAATATCACTTAGGAACAATACTAAATGTGCAAGCTACCCCTGTGATCAGGATTGAGCATAAAACAAGTTTACACAGACAGAGAATGGGAAAATTATTAAGAGGCCACAAAGAAATAACTTGCACAGCCTTTCTGGGAAATTACATATATGGAAAACCGACCAGTACCTGATATGTATCACCCTGTGGCAATACTTTATCAAGTAGACAAGCCTTTATGCAAGGCTAAATACAACCTGCATTTAATGTCCGAGCATTTCAAGCTCGAAATACAATTAAAGTATGTTTATTCTCAAAGCTACTCTTTCAAACTTTGTTATATATTTGTAAAAAATAAATTCATTTAGTAGAGGGTTGTGTAAGGTGGCTAATTCTTCCCTATTCACTAGGTGGCACTATGAGTCCACCAGTGAATTTAAAGCTCATCAGTATTTTCTGTTACAGCTATTACGGGCATCTGTCTGAAAAAAACAGCCTTATCTTTTTAGGCATTCTTTAAGAGCTCTTCTGAGGTTCAACTTGACATATTTTGTCATGTTAAACAGGAAAGCAAATTTCCATAAGAAATTAAATCCACAAAATGCAGCATGTAAATCACTTCATATTTATATTGCCCTGAATGGTGATAAAACTTCATAAACTGAAAGATACAGCATGGGGGGAAGAAGAAAGAATAAATTTGTGCTTTAAGCTTGACATTTCTAAATGTTTAGATAGAGAATCTGAGCTGCAATTATAGTAATAATATATGGCACTTGTTTTGTATCTATTTCATTACTGATTACCAAAACTTAAAGTAATAGCCCATGTAGTAGGTTTGCTGATCTTTATTGGGGAAAAAAATGTGGAAATTATGTAAATTGAAGTTAGAGCCTTACTTTTCTCAACCTGAAGAGCTAATAACTTGAGGCACAACATCCAGTGCTTTCCACTGGAGAAAACACACTTCCAGGGAGGGTGGATGTGCCAGCACAAGGATTTCTCACAAAAGCCAGCAGCAGGACTGATGGTACAGGAAAACACACTGAAACCTGCTCTGATCTCCAACATCAGTTTGGCCAGCAAGCCAACGACTGACGAGGTTGGTTACCAAGAGAAAGGTGGAAAGAAAAGCCAGTTTTGTTTTGATAGCAAAGGAAAGCAACAGGCTCTGCTGTATGCCTGTGCTGTTTCTCCAGCACTCTTGGTGGGCTACTTTTCCTGAAGACCCATCCAGCTTGCCTATCCATGGGTTGTGGGTGCAGCCAGGAGCTGGAATGGTCTGTATCCATCACCAGCCCATGAAGAGGAAAAGCAAAGGAAAAGCAAAGTAAAGCCAAAATAAGAGAGAGCTGTGGCACTGCTCTGTCAAAGTGAAGACCCAATGGTTGCTCATGAAAGGCCAGAGCTCACTCCCCTTGGGTCTTTTCCCTGGTGTAAAGGTCACGTACATCACGAGCGACAGTTTTAAGCGGTCTGTGGTCTAGATACAAAATAGAGCTAATGGCAGACACTGCCGTATGTGAGACACAAAAAGGAGAGGCCAGGATGCCAGGGCAGGCCTGACAGGTACCCAGTACACAGCGCAGAGGTGCACACCCTCTTGCAAGGCCTTATGAAGGCCACAATTCATATCTCACTTGTGTATCACAGACAAGAAAGGCCCATTCACATGTGTGTCCCAGCCTTCCCACAGGACAAATTCCAGCCTTGCTCAGAGAGTAAATCATGCACTGGGTCTCCAAATGACCAACAGCCCTTTAGAATTATGTTTTCAAATACACTTACCAGTTTGACTGCTTCTGAAAATCTGGATCTCAGGTGATGAAACAGGAGATGGGGCAGATCTGACTCTTAGAAGGTGTCAGAATCATAAATACGGGAGATGAAAATCCCTCCTAAATCAACCCTTCTGTATTAAACATATTTTCAATGTTTCCAAGCAGGATATTTTTTAAAATTTATATATTACTATTCACAGGAACGTGTGCTTTTGAGTAATTCCTGAGGTCCTTTAAAAGTACTTATTTGAATGTTTTTCTTCTTCCAGTTTGTCACTTGCTCACATATCCAAAGTTCTGAAAAAGGCACAGAACACCACTGTGCTCCCAACCAGCTCCTTGAATAGTCCCTTGGCAGCTGTAACTCAGCAGGAAAGCTTAGCTGCTTGGATGTGTTAATTAGTTGGCAGCTTTCCTCAAATTTTCAGCAGTAATGCTTAGTGCTATAGCTCTGTCTCCAGGCATACACTTTCATTTTGCTGTTTCACCAAGCAAACCCTAAAAAAGGAAGAACAAGTGCTGAATTTAATAGGAGTTAATGCATTACTTTGCAAGTGCTTCATGGCTGAGAGTCCAAAGTCTTCCTCCCAGCAGTGTGACTGAGACAGCTGCAAATCTCCAAGTAATGACTTCTGCCAAGTGGGTCAGTCCATTCAGTCCAACCCCCAGCAGATAACTACCACCATATATCTCCCCTTCAGCTATTTACCCAGGCTTGGGAAGCAAACAGGGCACGTGAGCCTCGTGCTGCTGTAGCTGCACACAACCAGCTGTAGCGCAGTGAGCGAGTGTGAGGTTAACCCCGCAACTGAGACCTTGCAGCCACACCGTGACTGGATGTTCCTGTCACACAGACTACCCGAGAGCATTAGCAGCCTCCAACATCCATCACTTTAAACGCATTTGAGAGTATTATGCTCAGTCTCCTCGACACCAAGGGTTCTTTCAGACAGCGCATTTGCCGGCACCTCACACATTGTGCGTACTGCAGGAGGATATTTCAGTTTCCAGAAAAAATACTGGACAAAAACAGAGTCACCTCTGAGCACTGGAAGGGCCCAGTTTTCAAAAGATTGGGAATTTTTTTAATCTCTACTTCAACAATAATAAGTAATTAGCATCCTTGGTATTATTTCTACATCCATTTCCTGGACTCCATTAACAAAGTGCACACTGAAAAAGTTTCTGTCATGGTTAAATTTTCTTCTGCAGATTTTCCTTATGGCCAGGTAACAATGTAAGAGAATTTCAGTAAGCTGTAAGGAGTAGAGACAAGCTCAGTTAACCTGAAAAGAGGTATTGTAATCTACAGCCATATATCCATATTTGTACTTGCTCAAATTAAAGTAAAAGATAAAATACAGCACACTAACATACTTAGAGGGTAGTTAAGGTAAATGGAGTTTGCCTAGTTTTGTTTGGATGATCAAGCACTTAACCACTGCTCATACACTTTGAATAAGTGTATTTATTCTTAGTTTGGATGTATGTCTATACAACTTCCATACAGCCTGCCTGTTCTTCTCTCACGGTTGAGATAAGGTCAAGGAAGTATAACTTTTAATTATGTTGTTATAGCAAAAGTGCCATTTCAGGTGCCATTTGTGTGGCAGAAAACAGCTGACAGTAAGCATGGCTCTTTGAGATGGCAGGGCAACAAGACAAGTTATGTTTCAACGAAGATGGTGCAGAGAACCAAAAGTGTTGCTTGTCCCTCTTATTAGTGTGCAGAGGCAGACATCAGTCACAGGGAGAACCAGTGGCCAAGAAACAGCCCACACGTAACTGGGCAGCCAGGGACAGGACTGGCCACTGCCACCCCTGAGGCACCAGCCAAGAGACGGGACCTGCAGCAAGGCTCTCCACCCACAGTGGTCCCAGGCAGCCAGTTTTGAAAAATACTCCCTTTCAAAGCATTAGGGATATAGTTAGTTTATAAAATATTGTGTCTTAAGGTCTATAGCTTCTCTTTCTTTAGACTGACTTATGCCGATGGTTAAATGTAAGTCTTTAAATATAGTATGTGCAGTAGGAATGTAAATCTAAGGTTGCTTTTTCCACTAGAAAAAGATCAGTGAAGTGATTCAGTTTTGGTATTGCAGTTCCTACTTTTTAAGGAGGTCACACTTGGTTTGGAGCAGAATAGGACTGCAAATGTTTATCCAGACCACTGTACATTGAATACAGAGATATTATCACAATACTTAAAACAATATTTGTTAGCTTCATTTCCAGACATCAAATTGGGGAATTAGTACAAAATTCTGAAAGCAAAGAGCTACTTTGGTAAACATCTATGTTGCCCACCACTGCTTTTTCCAGTAAATAGTTTAAAGAGGTCTAATATTTAAATATTTGCTGTGTCTTATTGCTACAGGAATATTTGAGGCACTACAATCGTTTTTCCATTTTTAATGCAGAAAAGACAGCTTTAACTGGTTAGATTTCCCACTGTAGCTCTAATTACTTAATATCTCTAAATTCTTCATTACGTATGCCCCCCCTGGATTCTGGGGCTTAAAAGGGGCCACTGAGCTGACTAAAGGTAATAAATATGACTGTGGTGTCTTCCCTGTGTTACGCCCTCTTCCAGGGATCCCAGCTCATCACAGTCGTTTAACAGGCATGCGGTTAGCTAACACAGAGCCAGAAAAGCAGGCATTAATATTGTCATATAAAATCTGTTTAAATATGTTGCAATCCATCCAGTTCAGCTCAGTTTCCAACCAGGAGATGGCAATCTTGTTTCACACTTTTGCTGTTCTCAGCCAGACTCCAGCGTCAGCGTTTGACCTGTGCGCACCTGCAGAATAAATGCTGAAAAGCAGCTCAATTTTAAATTGGCAGCTACATCTTATTATAGGTACAATGTCAAAGGAGAAAAAAATTCCCCATCTCTAGAAATAAAGATACATTAAAGTTGAACATTCCGACTGGAAATAATACAATTTTTAAAAGTTGTTCTTGGTAGGTAGAATTATTTTGCAACAGGAAAATGTACTTACAGTTACATTTAGGGCTGAGAAACTGATCATGGGCTTATTTTATAGGCAGAACTTTTGAAGTGGAAGTAGATTCAATGGAAAACTCGTCTTTCTTTACAAGAGGTGGGATTTGCCTTCCTCACAAAATGAGCACAGAGGAACTTGGTATGGGAAAGATGCTGTATATTTTGCTTCCTAGAAGAACCTGGAGTAAAATAAAAAATTAATAGTGTCTGAACGCACAAAAATATTATTTGAATAGGTACTCAAAAAAAAACCAAGCATACACTACAAAGTAATTCAGCCCTGGTTTGCAGAAAAAAATGGAAATAATTTCCTACCACTAAAGAGGAAGGAGCTTCTTACACAGGGCTTGATCCCACCCACAACTCCTTATCCAGAGAAGGAAATGGGAGATATATCAAAACAAACTCTATTATCCCTATGGAACAGAAGGAAACACAAGTCTGGAATGATTTTTCACTCCCTGAGCTCTGCTCTTATGCCACAGCATCTCTGTGCATTTTGGGAAAGTTTGGCCATTCTGCCTTTTCAAGGTCCTGGGTGTAGACAGAGGCACACCAAGAGACAGGTGTATCACAGAGAAGAGTTTTACAGGGAACTCTCACACGCATCACCGCTGTGTTTCTGCTCTCCAGAGGGATTACTGTAACACAGGCAACACGACATAAATTGGTATTTTTCACCCCAGAAACGTTTCAAGAAGTTCTGTGTTTGGAGAAAAGAACTTCATCTTGCAAGCTGTGTGTAAAACCAAGAGATCAGCCTCTACGGAGGTCTACCATTAGTAACAAACCATTTCATTTCAGATGTTGCAGATTCCAAAACACTCAACACTAAGGGAAGAGTTTGTTCACAGACAGCACCAGGAGCTGAGACTTCTCAGCAATGTCCCAAGGCGTGATCAATGTCAGGATCCCCACGACTGCCAAGTCAGGTGTTTGGTGCACGAATGCACGGCTGTGCCTCCCAAAACAGCACCTGAAATGGGCTGTTTTCTCTGGCACTCAACTGTGCCTTGCAGCAGGTGTTTTTCATCATCATGTCAATTTTTTCAAAGAACCTTCCTGATAACTCTAAGCAGTCCTATATTAAAAGAAATAAGAGCACACAAGAGTAGAATCAAAGAATTTCTAGTGTTTTGAGACACCATCCTTTCAAGCCATGCTGTGGCTGCTGAGGTCCAGGGTTACTCATTCCTGGCTCCAATAATGCATGGGTTTGTGCCTGTTACAGCATCAATCCCTCCATCCTCTGCAAGAGGCAGCTGTTCTGGGCATCAGTATAGCACAGTGACTGTAAGGGACAGAAAGCAATAATTAGGTCAATAAATTATATGTTTCAAAGCACAACAATCATGATATTATGCATAGACGTTTGCAGCTCATTTAATGAAATAAGAGTAAAGGCCCCAAGACCAGAGGGTGTGGAAACCTTCAATTCACAGATGTACACTAGCTGCATACCAATGCAACATAATACCAAAATAAATCACTAAGATAAGAGAAGATTCCTCCTGGAGACTGAAAAACACTGGAACATCTGGAAAGAAAAAAAATAAATTAGTTGAATGTGAGTTTTGGATGGTTTGTAGGAAAAATACACGCAAGAGACTGTCATGTCTTTAAACACTAAACATTGAGACCCAGGATGTTTCCTGGGGATTAATAAGTACCTAGGAGTGTAATGACCCAGAGAAAAGTTGAGGGTCATTAAAACCAGTCAGTCATCAGGTCATTGAGAAATGCTCTCTGCTCAAGTTTGTTACAGTTGCTGATAGCACCCCTCCTTCTTGGTAAATATAAGAAAAGATAATCAGCAGCAGAAATCTTTCTGCATTGCCAGAAAGCCCTGCAGCCATCCCTCTGTGAAGGGAAATGCTGGGGGGGGNAAACCCAATATAATTTCCCCCCTTGAATTTAGATAATATTGTTATATTTCAGTGTGCTTAGATTACGCATAGTTGCACATGAGAAGTCTTGGTCATCTTACAATAAATGATTGATATCCATCAGTTTGAGTATTACTTAAGAAGTTTTTTACATAAAATGATTAAATTTCTAAATAGATATAGTTACAGTTATTAATTGCACTTTTAGTTCGACAGAGACAGATTTCTGTCTAAAGCCACCCAAATATTACCAGCTATTAAACCCTGATTTGTCAATGAACATTGGGAGAAACTGCTCTAAACATTTCATTTGTCTGAGAGCTTGCCAGTAACAAGGGAAGTACCAGACAGGCAACAACTATAGTCATGTATTTCCTGCCTTAGTTATACACCATGATACTGGCACAAGAGACAGCAGCCAAAAGCAAAGTCACAATTACCCTGGAAAAGATGTTTTTTCAGGGAAACCTGCATCTGTGTTTAAGTCAGGGTAGTCAGCCATAAAAAACAGAGGCAGAAAAGTTTCCTTTAATGAGTAGATTTGGTAGTGAAGCATGTCTAACCTAAAAATGCATGCTTACAAAACCTGAACAGAAAGAGGCAGGGGGGTACAATTAACAAAGGTAGCTTGAACAAAGAGCAGCTCTCAGTTATTAGATGCTGCCATCAAAAGACCTTAAACACCAGTATTAATTCTCAGCCATGCAAAAAAATCCAGGTGAGCACAGTTGGCTGAATCAGTGAAATAGTGCAGGACTGGAGTCCTTCAGGCAGAGACCAATGAGGGAGTGCCCAGGCCGTGTCCTTCCAGCAGCAGAGGCTTCAGACAATTTTCAGAGAATCATGGAATCATTTAGATAGAAAAAGATCTTTAACATCATAGAATTCAACCATTAACCAAGTTCACCACTAACCCATGTCCCTAAGTGCCACATCTACACATCTCTTAAATACCTACAGGAATGGCAATTCCACGACTTCCCTGGGCAGCCTGCACCACTGCTTGACAACATGTTCAGGTAATAAATTTTTCTTAATATCCAATCTGAACCTCCTGTGAAGCAACTTGAGGTAATTTCCTCTTGTCCTGTCACTCATTACCTGGAAGAAAAGACTGGCCCCTGCCTCACTACAGCCTCTTTTCAGGCATTTGTTGAGAGCCATAAGGTCTCTCTCCCCTGAGTCCCCTTTTCTCTGGAGTAAACAATCCCAGCTCCCTCTTCGTAAGATCTGTGCTGCAGACCCTTCCCCAGCTGTGTCGCTCTTCTTTTGCCACACAGTAACAGGTTTACTGCCCTCTTCCCCCACCACGCTGGGCTGGGAGTGGAGCTGTATGTGAGCAATTTAAGAGACACAGGGAAAGAGCTGTTCAGGGTCAGGCAGAAAAGTCATATAGACGCTACAGTATCCATATAACAGGGACCTTCTAAAACTATCAGGGACTTCTATTTTAGAAGTCTCATTTCTTAGATTTGAGTCAATTATTCAAAGCTGATAAAATGAATCTCTGTGTTTTCTTCTCTAGAGAATTTTGCTGCGCCTTCAACCAGGAAACCTTGCTTCTCTTGAGTGAACAGATGGCTCCTTTGAAGATGAGCCTCTTCCTCCTTGCAGGAAAAGGATGCACCACTTCTCCTTACAGACTTTGTTTGGATGTTGCTCCTCATTACTTTTCAAGATGTGCTAGACATGAAATATTCAGAATAGCAACTTTTACTGCAGGAAAAGTGGAATACTTCTTTTTAAGTGGTCCTACTTTAAAGCCAAGTGCCTTAATCATTGTTTTACCGTTAGTGAATTTCTCCGCACTTAGAAAAACACAAGTTCACCAGAACACAGAAGGATCTTAGGAAGTTCAATCCTGACTGCTCCCAGAAGGCATAATTAGGCAAATAAATTTTCCTGGTGTTTACTTCTCTTCCAAGCTTCACTTTTCTCTATCTCAGTGTGACAATCTTAGGCAGCAGTAATCCTTCATTAGAGAGAATGGAAGAGAAATTCAGCAGCCTCTACAGATTAACCTGCACTGCTTGAGTTTAACCTGACATTTCTGTCACCAGCAATAGGCACACAAGTAAATTTGCCATATCAGCTCTATGATACCTTCTTGAAAGGGCAGGGTTCAGTGTAAGTGTTAAAATAAAGATGGAAAAGTGAGGCAAGAGAGAGGGAAGACTGCAAGTCAGAAACCTCCTCCAACATTTTATACAAACCTACTACTTTCTGAGTTTAGCTGGAAATCTGTGAAAATCAGGTGTTGCCATCTGCACATTTTTGACTCAAAGTAGTGTCAATCAGCACAAAATATAAGTAAATACAGGCAAAAAATTCAGCCTAATAATTTTATTATGGCAAACCTGCAAGTCTGGGAGAGATGAAAAAGAAATATGGAAATTCAAAACAGAGAAGCTGCCAATTTCTGTGGCATAATTTTGCTGAATATCAGTCATGACAAGGAGTGCAAATATCAGAAAAATCTAGAAAAATTAATCTCCATCACTCAGTGGAGTATCCATCTCCTGCATTGCACCAGAGTGATTAGGAAGGCAATGCTATGAGCAGACCCAAGGTCTCCTACGAATTGCAGAAGCAGCCACCACACTGCACCTGGGCACCAGACTCTTCACATTGCTCAAGGTCTGTTTGCTGTACACAGGAAGCAGACCTATGAGAACTATAAAGTAGTACAGCTGGGACAGTCTCTTGGAAAAAAAAAAAAAAAAAAAAAGACTATTGCAAATCAAAATGACCATGTGATGTGGAGGTTTTTTTAAATATCATTTGCCAAAAGTTGCCAAAGTGTACTTTTCTGACTTTGTTATGGGATCTCTCTGCAGCTTAATTTTTTCTGTTACTGCTTCTACAGGTTCTGGGGGACTAAAAAGGATCATGTACTTTGAAAACAACTACAGCAGGAAAAGCAGAAAATTATAATAGCTCCTTTTAAAAAACAGTCTTTGTAGCAGTTCTCTGCAGAGGTAAGATTGCCCTTTCCAAGGGTGGGGGACAAGCTGCAATAATCTATATGATGATAGCCTCAACATGTGTTAAGTTTCAAGCTTCAAGCAGTCACCAGCTGTGACAAGAGTGACTTTTCTAAAAATTCCTCTTTAGTCATCATGTGCAAGCAGAGACTTACTAAAAATCAAAACCTGAAGACTGAAAGATTGTTTCTTCTCAAATATCCATCCCACATCCATGAAATACATGCAGAATGGGGGGCAACATTTCAATAGATGTCAGATCCTTTGTCCATCAGGAGCTTTCACACAAAGCCAAGATAATGATAGAGAAGGGCAACAGAGAATGCCCTGCTGAAATTAAATTCAATATTGGGTCATCCTTAATACAAACAATGCAATAGTTTGGGGCTTGGGAAAATGAGACTTTCTAGAACCTCCTTAAACAGCCTCTGTGAGCTGGCAGGGCTGACAGCCACTCCCACTGGGGTCTCTGCCCTTTCCACCTCCAAGACAGTGTGTCTGATGCCTGCCCTGCCAACACCACCTGTAACCACAGCCTGCGCTGACCAAAACTGCATCAAAATTAAATGTTTTTCAACTTTTTTCCCCTCCAAAGCCATCAACCCCCCAAAAAAATCAACAACAAACAAACTAAACAAACAAAAACTGTCAAGAAAAAATTCTTCACACAGCTCTTCAGTTTAGAACCTGTTTTCAGAAATACATTTTCAATCTGACTACTTGTTCAAAGACAACTGATAACATATTCACTCTGGAACAACTGATGGAGAGGAAACAAAGCAGTATTATTTAATACAGGGACCATACTACTATACAGAACTTTTCCCAAATTAAAATGGGAGAAGTTGCTAACAGTAGTCAGAGAAATTGTGACAATGATTTTTGTAAAAAAATTAGCTTATCAGGATGGAAGTATCCTTAGCTAGCAGATTTCAGGGGTAGTCAGACCTGGTAACTCCTAGTCAGAGAAGATTAGCTTCTGTAGAGCAAATTAACAGCCTATTTAATAATATGCACTACAACAGATACACACTATAAATTTTGGAAATTCAGAGAGTTGACAGAAGACAAGAAACATTTGCTCAGGGAGAACAGGGCTGGGTAATTTCCTTCTTTCTTGACCTGGAATGCCAAGATCCACAAAGAGAAGCTCTGGAGATAACACTGGCTTCTGTATCTTACAAATTCATCATCTCTCTGTCTGTTAATTTTGCCAGACAGTCATGCATCTTATTTTGAAGATAGCTGTTCTGGAGAGGAAGGATTAAGCTATCATAGCCTGAGGTCCAAGAAATTAAATTTGTTACTTCTCTGAATGTCACTCTGGGACTGTCTTAAACTTTTCTGGGGCACGGGGGTGGGATGTTGGATTTCTCCAGCCCTGCTGTTTTTCATGTGCTTTCACACGGGAGAGAAGGAGAATGCAGCCCTTACATGTGACACACTCAGAGTACAACTGCCAGGCAGCCTACCCTTCTGCAAATGCCATTAGGAACCTTTCTCTTAAAAAAACAAAACCTAAATCAACATTAGCGCCATAATTATTGCAAAGCTGATGAATGGGCCACTCTGTTACCTAAAGTCCATTTTAATCCCAAAACAACATAGTTAGGATGGGAAAAACTTTTTAAAGGTATTTGAAATACGCATATTCCATTTCAGGTCCAGGGAATCAAGTTACCAGCCTGTAAGTGAGATAAGGCAGCAAGAGAGTACCCAGATCCTGGGCGGCTGCGGGACTTGGGTGATTTGCTCAGCTCAGTCCTCAGGCTAAGCAAAGCCCCCGATAACACCAGCTGGAACGTGTGCCCTGCAGCCCTGGACAGCTGGAAGGAGAAAAGGCTAGTCACAAATTAAATTAAGAGGTGTAATATGGTGTGAGAAGAAAAACAAATTGAGATTGTGAAAACAGGTGCCAACTGACATTTACTCAATACTCAGTCACACTTTCCTTTTTCTCTCTGTGATTAGCAGCTAAGCTGAATTAGGATAGATTTCATGCTTCTGTGACCTTCTAGAACCCCCTTACGGAAAAAGAAAAACACCTGTAGAGCAAGAGGGTTTTTTCCAAGAGGGCAAAAGTGTGGCCAACCACTGTGAAGCTGGACTGGCCATACCGATACACCAAAGCAAAAATACAGCGATGCAACCAGTTAAATTCCATTTTTTTTAAAAAAGAGCACTGAAGACAGGCCTTTCAAGTAGCACCAGGCTGGAAAAGTCATGGATTTATTTATCCGCATCATTCAAGGTTATCCTACTAGTCATTCAGAGAATAAGCTGAAACCCATGAGCACCATCCTGAAGTTTCTGCAAAGGACTAAAATGAAAAACAAGGGACCGAATTGTTCCCTGCAGAGCTTTGAGTTCTTTCTGTGCCCCTGAAAGCAGAACCATGATTTTGTGTAAGCTCCATTTGGGGCTCCATGAAAGAAAGGCTTTACCCGTGAGGGTGCAGGAGATCACTCTGATACTGCTGCACCCTGAACACCATTCCTCTGGTCACACCACATGTTGGGGTGCAAAACTCTTCTTCCACTGCCTGGGCAGTCTCTCCTGTTCAGACATGGAGGGTCCCATGGGCTCAGCGCTGAGCCTGGCCCACTCTCACCTGGGGGACCCTGCAGAGGTTCCTCAAGGCTTCTGCTCAGCACAGGCTCCACACAACCTGTTCCTACTCAAAGCTTCTTTCCTAGGAAGGAAACTATGGCAGATCTTCAGAAAATCGACCTGCAAACACATCTCTTGATGACTCAGATGCCAAGGAAATCCCTGAGTTTTGGTAGGATAAGGTTAAATAGAATATACACTATATCCAACCTCTAAATCCAGGACAACCACCTTGTACACCCACAGCCCATGTAATTTCAGAAAAGCCTCTTCTGACACAAAAGGATCGGCAGGTCTGTGGGAACAGAGAACTTCGGAAGTGCAGCTTTCAAAGCAGACCTTTCCCTCTTCCCTTTTTTGCTTCTGATAAAAAGCACCAGAATTATCAGAACAAATGCCTTCGGTGGAGCTTACCACTGTCAGTGTGAGGCTGTGCCCATCTCACACAACACATGGTTGTAGCAAGTATTCAGCTCTATCCTGTGGGGCTCAGAAACACAAACCTCAAACACTCCTCAAACCAAAGTTCAAAGCAGGATGCCACCCACAAACAATCCAAAATGTACTACAATGCACAAAGACCAAGTTCTTTGGAAGAAAATATTTCAAATGACACCTTCCACTGATTTTTAAGATTACAGACTTTTATGCGATAACGTGAAGTTTTGTGACTCTATCAAGGACAGCAGCATTGAATTAACATTTTTCTCTAAAACCCTCCACAGCTGAACAGATGATGGCAAGCATGAACCATAAGACTATTTTATGAAAATGTCAGGGGTCTTAGAAATAGCTGGCATTCTCTGGCCTTCAGTTTCATGATCTTTATCATAGTAAAATGTTTTTGCTTATTCCTTGCACACCTGCTGTGTGTCAGTTTTCCCCCAGTGGAGCTCCCTTACCGCATGCACTGATCATACTGACATACATAAGCACTTTCTTTATACCAAGCAGATCTCAGCCATTATTGGACCATCACACACTGATAAAAACCACAGAACATAAAACACTTTGTGAAGAGAGAGGAATGTAGACCAGGAACGTGGCTCAGGGTCAGAATAAATGAGAACAGAGGCCTGGAACTAGCTGCCATGAAGCTTTGGATGAAAATTCATAAATATTTCTGAAGTATTTATTTTCATCTCATACAATCAATTATTCTTATGAAATGTCAGCAGCAAATCACGCCAGGAGACAAGCCTCTTGAATTTTGAAGCCATAAAGCATAACCAAAACACTGCAGGGAGTGGGAAGGATGGAAAGAGGAAGGGGTATAGATCCAAGAACTCCAGTGCCTGACCTCTTTTTAACCTCTACAGTTCAAGAGGGTTTAGGCTTCTCTATTGCACTTCTTCTTAACTGAGCTCAGTAACTTCACTGCCGGTCCACAAATACCTTGTCACATGCATCAATCAACTCTACATATGCACTATACAATCTCCTTCAAAATACATCTGCTTTTAGAAACATACTATCCCATACTTGTACTTACAACAAAACAACTGAAGGAACAACAACAAAAATGCTAATTTTTGATTATGGAGTTGAAAAAGAGCAAATTTTTAAAAAAGTTTTATCAGGTTTAATTGTATTTGGAAATATTTTACATTTTTTCGTAAATTTACGTTAGTTTAACAAAAAACAGTCTTTCAAACTTATTCCTATGCTGGGTAAACTGTTTAGTTGTTGTTGTAAAATGTATTGAGCACAAATAATACTAGAATTGTTGGATTTACTTCAAACATAATTAAATCAAAAAATCAAGAGTAGAATATTTTTAACTGGATATGTTAGGGTAATACACTGTGCAAGTATGGAAAATCTCAGGTAATTATCCTTGCATTATTTTTTATTAGGACTTGTGAATTGAAATTAGCTAAAAGATGCAGCAGGTTGTTAAGAATGAAATACCTGTGGAATTGTAAATAGGAGAGAGAAGATTCATTTAAATTAAATTATTCCGGGCCCATAAAGAACAGGCACAGAAACAGAAGTCCTAACTGCAGTTTCTTTCTTATTTAACTTAAACGAATGGCCACCATGTAGAAGGCAAAAGCATACATGGTCAAAACAGGCTCAGATGGCAGTTCATGAGTCCTACAACAGAGTATCCTGAGCTGGAAGGGACTATAAGGATCATGGAGTCCAAGACCTGGATCCCTGCACTGGACACCACCAAAGATCACACCACGTGCCTTGAGTGTTGTCCAGACGCTCCTTGATCTCAGACAAACTTGGTGCTGTGACCATTCCCTGAGGGGCCCATTCCCATGCTCCACCAGAACATGCATTACTGTTTTGTAATCAGCTTCTGCTTGCCAAGATTTCACTCTCTGTCCTCCTCTGCTTTGAAAATAAACATCTCTGGTGTTTCCATGCTCTAAACATCTGTAATGTTGTCTGCAAAAATGGCCACAAAATACAATTCTTTACCCATATCTCCTCTACAGACCCAACCCCTCTGCCTTTAGGCTAGTCCCACTGCTGTTAAAGCAATGCATGGATGCGTGGCATCATTCACCATAAACATGGTTACATTTCTCCATATTTTAGGAGCAACTTCATGAAAATACTCCAAGTAGCCGAAAACACTCTGTGTAGCCAAAGGAGACGTGTAAATGTATGTCAGTCCTTTTTCTTTGGGCCATTTTTCATGTGAGGGATTATTACAAGTATAGAAGTACTGATCAGATTAAAAAAAGAAAATAACCAACCAAAAAGAATTCTTAAAAAAGGCATTAAGATTGGCCTATTTTATATTTGAATAAAATCAATAGCATCATTTTTAGTTTCCCTATATTTGATTTTAAAACTGCAGTTCCCCCAAAAGAGTCAGGAGACTGTACTTAATTCTAATTCTTAGTGCTTTGCAACACACAACATATACTTATGTACAGATATACAACCTAGTGTTATGTGCTAGACTTCCTTGGTTTAGGTTTCCTTGTAGGATAGAACATGAGATTTGCTGATTGATAAAAAAATAATCAGAAGAAACGAACACTATCTCTGGCAATTCCTAGTGGTGGCACTTAGGCTTTTTTTTTTTCTTTTAGCAAAAAGAGAAGTATTTTCTAGGTGAGCAAATTTAACTAATTTTGACGTGATCAACCAAAACAGTTTGCAAAGACTAGGCAGTTTATTTGGAGAGTGCTTCCCTTCATCTGTGATAAAAGCTATAAATAGCTAATGGGAAAGGAAACAAGTACTGCATGTGAAATAGTATTTTTCTGATGTGAAACACTCAATACAAAATGTATAAGTCTCAGAAGTATAAATGCACACAATATTAGAGATGCACAAAAAAAATCAATTACACTGCAAATTTCAGTCAATTATTAATTTGTATTAACAGTGCAAAAGTTTAAAGTATTGGAATGGGATGTCAACA
>WAAG01092631.1:5750-20764 GCA_013390105.1 Tichodroma muraria
GGCCGCGGCCGGGCAGAGCCGGGGCGCGCCCCGCCGCTGGCCCCCGGAGCGGGGTGGCACCGCAGCGTGCGGCAGCCAGCCCCGGTGGGAGAGCCGGGGCGGCGGGGAGCGGTACAGGCTGCGCCTCAGAGGGATCTTTAAAAACCCAACTGATGCGACAACGAACGCCTTAAAGGAGTTTAAAAGGCTTGGTGACAACAGCGGGGTACGTTTCCCGCTAAAGCATCGTTTCGGTGGGGATTTGTTTGATGGTTAGCTTCGCTTAAAAGCCCTGAGCAACTTCACGTTGTTAGCCAGAAGTGCTCATCACAGCCAGACCATCCTGAGAAGCAGCTCGGGGCTGTATTGCTATGGACCTTAAAAGGGAAAAAAGCAAATTACTGGCGAGTTACATAGTACAGAGAGCAAAGCCGTTGGCTTCAGCATATGCTTCAGCCGTGTCTCGGTGTTATGTACTGCAGAGCTCGGGCCCAACAGATAATGGTGTAAATACTGAGTAACCTCAGTGCACTTTGCAGAACCGTCATTTTTCATTTGATATGATATTAGATCCTGCATTTTCTATTTTATTGGATTCTGTGTCCTGAACTTCTGAAACTGAACTCCATTTCCTCATTGTGGTCTCCCTGGTTGCTATTAAACAGCTACTTTATTTAACTTACAGGGAATTACACTTCCCTTATATCTCTTATCACATATGTACGCAATGGTCTTTTGGAAAAAGCCACAAAACAGTTCTACTTATCAGCTTCACACATAAGTAAATCTGTCACTTTGATAAACAAGTTCTGTTAATACTGGTATTTTTTCCTCACAATGCACCTAGCATTTATCAGTGCCTAAGAAGAGAAAAATGTTCTGTATACTAGTTGTAAACACGAATGATTGACTTCGGAGAGTTTGAGAGGAAAAATATGCCTTGCATTAAAAAATTGCTCAGGAGAAGACTGAAATGCAAGAGATGAGCGCAGTTAGAAACAGCTGTCAGGTTAAAGGTACCAGTAATGGCCTAATCCTTTTCATCTACATAAGTGCTTTTCATCTACGTCAATATCTTGTCTCTTCCACAAGACAGTGAGACAGCAGCTCAAGAGTTAACGCTGCCTTCTTTGCACTTGATCTCCTTGTCTATTTCAGCAGACAGGGGGAACTGTTTTATTGCTGAATAGCATTTTCAACCTTTACATACAGTAACAGGATGTTTTGTTTAGCCTTCTGCATAGATTTAAGCTGTAGCCAGTTTGAAACACACAAGAAACCCCCTGCAGTTTACTCAAAGGCTGTGGTACAGTGATACATCTGTGGCCAAGGGAAGGGAGGCACAAACCCTAAACCTTCCTGTGGTTTTTGTGTTGCAACAACAGTTTTGTATCCTAAGCAAAGATCTCCAAAGAGATTGTTTAAATTACACTTGTATATTACAGTATATGTCACAGTTCCACCCAGTTCCTGGTTTCATGTACACGTAAAAAAAAAAAAAAAATAAAAAAAATTTTGATCAGACAGAATATCCCCCGTTGTTTCCAGTGATACCTACATGCAGAAGTTGCACCTGTGCTGAGACCTGGATTACATCTAGCTACAGAAGTGGTGAAGGATTTATCATCACAAGTGAAGTATTTTGGCCAAAGAGCTGACTTCAAAATGAGTAAAAATGGGAACATTTAGGCTTAGTATTTGTTTGTTTGCTCAATAAGGCACCACTCCAGTACCTTGGAAATTCAGGAAGCATTCTGGTTTTTCATCTCTGTCTAGTGAAGAACCAGGGAAAAACTGGGGAGAAGGGAGAAATCAAGTGCAGTGAAGAAAATTCTTACAGCTCATGCATCTACAGTCTTAGAGACAGTTTAAAGTACATTTCAAACGCCAAAGCCAGCTTGCAGATGTGTGACTGCTTGGATTCAGAACTCAGCTTGAGTGCTGAGGCTGCCTTCAGTCAAATATGTAATTGTGTTTAATGTATGCCTCTGTAAAACCCACACATCCTGACACATCAAGACGTCCTGAAAGAAAGCTTAACCCTCTCTCCCTCTCTCTCTGCCTCTTCTGCAGGAAACTATGCCCCAGACGCCAATATTTTCCAGCATGCTTGGTTCCAGTTGTAGCGGGCAAGTGCAGCCAGACATGGGAGAGAGATGTGTGGACCCTGTTTATCAGGATGGGAACCTTGTTTCTGGATCACTGGAGGCCTTGATAGAGCGCCTGGTGCCCACCATGGACTATTACCCAGATGTAAGTAGCCACCAAAAGGGGTTTTTTTACTTCCCATGGTTTTACCGCATTAGTATCTGGGTTGGTGCTCTCCCATGAAATTCTACCTCTCTCTGATTCAAGATTGAGATGTAGGCTAAAAATGCATTTATTTTATTGGCAATATTCATTCACTAAAGATGTTGCTTGATAGGGATATTCTCTGTTTCTAAATGAGAGCACTTGTTAGAAAGATAAAGCCATCCTGAACGCAAATGGGTGCCTTAAGAACCAATTAAAAGCAGCATTAGCCACACAATTTTCATACTTCTAAGCTGCTTTAGCTCTAATGCAGCCAAGATTAACTACTAACCAGCTCCTACCTAGGGAAGCAGACCTGAAAACAGATCTAGTATTTTTTCCCCTTAATTTTGTATGCATATCCAGTTAGGCCATCAGAAAAAAAAAAAAAAAAATCACAACCCAAAATAGATTTTAATTAAAATACTCTCTTTCTAAAGACATTTTAATGGGCCAGTGCTGTAATAATGTATGTTCTCGAGCCTGAAAATGATTTTGCAACTGGTTCAATATCCTCAAAGTGAATACCACCTATATATGACTCTAGGGTATGCAGTAAGAATCTGAACCTAGGATACTGAGGTATCGCTTTATCACTTAAAATTACTCTTTGTGCCCATTAACAAAAGATCCCATTGAAATAAGTGGCCAAAGATCAGAGAGTCTGTATAACTTATATTCTATTTGAGCTCTGAAAAAGCAGCAGTTATGACAGAAATATCCCAGTACTTTGAAAAACTAACAAGGGAGCAGGAAACAGCAATCACTATTAACTTGTATGTCAAACAATGTTTATTGCAGTGGGCCATGCTATATCTTCTATGTTTCTCAGTCTAATTTGTGTAGAACATTTTATTGTGGTCTCATTTAAATCACAATAAAGTCTCTCCAAGGTCCTACAAGTAACACCACCCATCCTCACAATTGTCATCCACTGAAAAGGGACTCTCCATGTGAGAGTTCAGTGGGAATGCGCAGAATCGCCATCAATCATCAGTATAGGATTAAAAAAGCAAAACCAGCATGGTTTACTATTCCAGTTCAGAAGCAATCCTAAACCTTATATTTAAATACGGCTAACATACAATTGTGCTGCCAGTACCAAATCCTTTCTAAGACTCAGAGGGATAACCATTGTTAGACATTAAATCTCCATTCCACACCCCCAAATACATCTTGTAGAACAGATGCACAGAAGAAAGCAGTGGGTAGAGCTGGTGTGGTATAACAGTGGAATGAATAGCTTTAGGCTAATCCAAGGAGTCTGTTCCTTGTCTTTTGTGTGATACTGGAATATGGTTACTTGTTACTTGGATTTCAGGAACGTAGCTAAGTTTTTTAAGTAGCTGCTAATGTACATCCCTTATTGTACCTTGCAACATAAAATCTATTTATAACACAGCTACTCTGAAGACTGTTCCATAAAGTATTACTTAAGGGGTCTACAATTTACTATGGAATGCTGCTAGTTTCCATGGTGCTATCCCTTCACATCCCACGCAAGAGTGCATTACAAACCAAGCAGCCATGGACCACACCCTGCGAGCTGCAGTTTAAATACACCGCAGGCTCACAGCTGAACATCCAGCAGAAGCAGTCAAGGGTAACTCCATGAAGAGATGGACAACAACATTAAACCAAATTCATCTCCTCTACAGCACAACATATACCTTTTGTTAAACCGGATCACCCAATTTAGCTGAAAGGATTAATTACGAAATGAGTAGATAAATAAGCTCTGAACATAAAGAAAGAGCTGTATGAGAGTCATCTTCAAACCCAAGTTTTCTATTTCCCTTCAGTTACATGTTTATACTTCATTTCTTGCTTCTTTGTGGTTTAAGGGGAGTTGCCACAGAGGTTTAGTGGTAGTCATTTAGGCTGATACCCTGTCAGAAGAGTAGCCAGTCCTGAATGTTCAAGAGAGAAGTATCAAAACCTCTTAGTCGTATGTCTCTGGCTTCTCATCCAAAGAAAGGCAGCAAGGTATCGCCAGTTAATTCTCACAAGAGAAACTAGTGGTAGTATTGGAGCAGAGGTTACCTTAGTTTCAGAGTGACACAGTTCTAAGCTGCAGTACTCATCCGAGTTTCCTGATCACTGCTTTTGAGCACAATGCTCAGAAGGCACTGCCGCCTGCGTGCACGTTGAGTTTATGATCACAGTAACCTTCTGGACAGAGAGAAGGGGAGAGAGCAAACACACAGTATCTCTCTGTGCTGGTTACAGGGACAGAACAAAAATGTGTTTGCCATGTTGGCAGAACACGAGACAGGCAAGGGAGGACAGGAAAGATAAGCGCCTACATTAGCGTTCTGCTCTTTTGAGTCTTGTTTGTGTGCGGGGACTTGCTCTGCACATAGGAAAATGTATACTCATGAGACAGAGGAGTTCAGGAGGTTAGGAATGGAATGTACCAGTCTGCAACCCTTGTGCCCAAGCAAGAAAATATTTGAAGAAAATATTTCACAAACACAAAGTTCTAGAATGAGCAGTGAGTGCACACAGAGAATTATTTTTTTTCCCCCCTTCTCAAGAAGTCATCAGTGCATTCTTGGGTCAGAGAGTAACAATTCCTTCTTTAGTCTTGTGTGCTCACGCTCTTTTTTTTTTTAATATAATTCAGCTCATCTCTTAGCAACAACTTTAGGCACTAAAGGAATCTGGCTTCTTATTCTTTTGCAAAGCACAAGCCCCTTTTGTGTCTACTTACGTTCTTCCAAGTGCAGAAAGGATTTTTTTGTGTTTGCCTCTTCTCCCAAATACCTGTCACTTTTAGGACAAATGGAGGTTAACTTTCACTTTTATCACTTATGGAAACATTTTTTAATCACTCTTTATCAAACCAGCTAGCTTCAGAGCTAAATTTCCTTCTCCAAACCATCCTCTTCACGACTAGAGGACTACCTGAGAGACTGTAGGTTTTTACATTATTACAGCATTTAGCCTGTGTACAGTAGTGCAAATGCAGAAAATCACATAAATCCTTGATCTAGGTAAGGCATATGACATTAGTATGAAATCTTTACTATCCAAAACAACTGTGTTTCTAGCCCCTGAGACCTACAACTAAGGTGAAATGCATGGCTTAGTTCAGTCTGCAATTTCTTTATTGGATAAGGAGTGGCTACTAACAGAGAGGCAAGAAAATGGGGGGGGGGCCATTACTGCTGTCATTTTTAATTTGGTTCTTAATTGTAGTCCTTGTCTGTGTCAGTAATAAAAGTATCAAAAACCCCCTCAATTCGATACCAGTGTAATATAAACCAGCTTATCTTGATTGACCACAATGGAACAATTTAGTTTTCCAAAGTAATGAACCTAGTTCCAAGTTAAGTGACTTTAAAAAATGGAATAAAAATATAGCAGAAGGATTCCAGAAAGAATGATAATTTGTTTCTAAAACCTAAAAGCTTGATGTTGTCTGAAAAAGCATTGCATGGGTCCACTACAGCTATTACTGATTACAGAGACACATCAGCAAGCCTAAAATGGAAAGTACACACTGTCATGTCCCGTATCCTCCTGCATCTTGCCAGTTCAAAACTTTTATGAACATCCTATAAAACATTATCAAAGAAACCAAATAAAAGCACGGGTCATCTGTGTCACACTTTCCTTGCTGTGTGACAGCAGGGAAGTGATGCTGTGAGTGGCCCTTTCTCGGAGTCACTCTGGATAAACACTGCCACATCACATACGCTTCCACCAAGGAGACCAATGCTAGAATTACTATGAGAAGCAAAATTACATCTTTGCTTAAAAGAATGTGTTCCAGCTTATCAGAGCAAAGGTCACTGCCAGGGCAGTGTGGCTTAAGTTGTGGTTCCCTGCTACTGTTACATACAGACATCTTTCAGACAGGCCCTCTCAACTCCCAAAGCAAGAATGTGGGGAAGGGATCAAAGTGTCTATGCCTTTTTTTTTTTTCCCCCCCAGCCATCTCATCTCTCAAATGCAAAATACAGTAAAAATTGAGGGCTGCTTCAAGTCTTCAGTGCAAAAAATTTCAAACAACCCAGTTACAGCTGACACACCCAACAGCTAAATTCCTGTTCCACGTAGTCCAGACTGACAGTTTTTTAAGTTCAGGGGTAACAGTGATGGCAGTGAACACATGAGATAGGTAGAAAGTGTAGGTGAGGATAACTAGGCATAGTTAAAGACACAAACACACCCCCCAAATCTCACAACCCAATGCAGTTCTTTCTGTTGCTTTCATTCTGAGTAGGGAACATGTCAGTTTAGGAATCATTCTCTCACACAGAGGAATAGAAAATCTGATATGTTGTTCCCTAACACAACCAAGTCCCCTTTTGTGAATCAAGTTAGCTTTTCAGCCTAATTTTAGTGCCCATTACATGACGTACACTACCACAGATTTTTATAGAATTGATGATCTTCAAGTTTTTTGTCACTGTAAATGTAAAAATAAACTCAAGTTCTGGAGAGGCATGAAATATCAAAAAGAAGCCTAATTTCTTAGATTTCCAGACATACACTTGCGGGGGATGTTTGCAGCCATGCCATTAAGGAGGGAGGCCTTGCTGTCTGTGTCCTGTCACTGCCCTGCCCACCTGCTGAAAGTCACCAAGAGCTCGATGGTGAGATGGCCCCACAGGGCATCTTCTGTAGGCATCAGTGGAAGCACTCCTGACCCAAACTGTCCGTTGAGTTTGCCCTTCACCTCCTCTCTTCCTCCATCCATAAACAACAAACAAGGCAAAGACTACAACTGAACTCTGGTTTTGATTGTACAGAATTAATGCTGTTCCTAATACATGAACCCTAGAACTAATAAGATCATCAAATCAGAATGAGCATTTTCAGTGCCTCTGCTGTATCACACTCCATTCTGTACTTTCATTAGCTTCCTTCAGAAGCTCAGGACAGAGTTGTATGTTTAGGTGTATGTTTAATATATTATAGTTTTCACTCACTCCCAGAACACTGTGACTTTTGGTGTTATTTATTTTGTTTAAAAAAAATTCCTTTTTCCCTTATATTTGGTGCTTAGTGCTAAATTTGTGTTATAGGGCATGCTGAGTACTAGAGAAGTAAAAACATTTTTCATTAAGAGCATATTTTACTCTGATTAGAGCAAGAAACCACAACCTCTTTGGGGTCATAAAGATACCATTCTTGTTTAACTATAAGCTTGTTTTAGAGACTGCAAGCAGCAAAATTTGGTAACTGATAGTAGAGATACTGTATTTTAGAGAACCGGTCCTAAGATTTTTAGCTGTCTTAATTTACTTGGCCAGCCCAAGGTGGTACAAGCTCACAATGACTATTTAAATGCAGTTAGCTGTGTCCTACAAAGTCACATTACTAAAACATGGTCAAAGTAACAGTGCACATTTCAAACATAACAAAGGTTAATTGAAGTACAATGTCAGGGAGGTCCCCTATAATTTCCCAACTCCAAATTTTACCAGAAAGCCTAAGGGAAAACGAGACGCTACTGTCATTAGTCAGGCAGTTACCATCCAATGCAGAAGCCTGGCCTCAAACACTGGACCAAGACTAGGACAAAAAAAATCATCCTCACTTTGGTTAAACTATCCAGAATATGATACAATGGATACATGTCCAGAGTACCATAGAGTGCATCACAGCTTTTAAATTACAAATGGAGAGGCTGTTTTTGATATGAGACATCGTCATTGTTGGTATTTATTAGCAGTGTTCATATTCAAAAGACTCTGAAACAAGCCCCAAATAAATGAAGTCAAGCTTAAAACTAAATTATTGTCCTGTGCCCCCAGACTATGTGAAAACTTTTGTCAGTGATTGTGGGGAGAAAGGAATCAAAATCCTCATAACATGAAGAAATTGCAGCTGTGGTTTGGAATACACATGAAACAGTTTCTTGCAGCTCAGTGAAAAACAATCACTCTTAAAGAAACAAAGCAGCATTAAATAGTGGTGTTTAAGAGTCGTAACACCCTACACTAGGGGGTTATTTCACAATATTTCATTTGTGGCTTTGGTAAGTGATGACTAATTAGGCACACTGAGTCTGGCATTTTAAAAGGAAATCATCTGATAATTGGAAAACCCCACAGTTAACAGCCTTGAAGCCTATAGCAATTTCCTTTCAACAGAGCTAGAAAGGACCAGCATTCCTCCGGAGACAGGAAAAATTACAGAAATTTTAAATGAAGGAAAGTTATATTCATAGTTTACAGGTTAGTTTTTTTCCAAATTAGTTTGGCTAAAGCTTCTCAACTTGTTTTTCCTTCTTTTTTTTTCCTTCCACAGAGAACTTACATCTTTACTTTCCTACTGAGCTCACGAGTCTTCATTCACCCACATGAGCTCCTGGCTAAAGTGGGGCAGATCTGCATTAAACAGAAGCAGCAGCTGGAAACGGGGACTGAGGCAGAAAAGGTAAATGGACCATTATGTCCCTCAGTTACTTGTGTTGCTGTCATTTATTTTTCACTCTCTCCTCCTCACTACAAAGCCAAATAGACTGATAAAGAATAATACGAAATTTTAATTGGCATTTGTTTCTGGATGCATTTCTATTTGGGTCTTTTTCTTTGGAGTATCTTTACTTATTTGCTGGCCACATTTGCTAGAGGTTATGTCCTGCCTTACTAGTCAGCTGCAGGTCAGTGGAGCAGTGTGTATCTGGCATGAAACCTGCCCAGCAAGCTGGCTTGCACTTTTGAGCTTCCACCAAGTAAGGAAAATCAGATTCAACAAAATCCCTTTCTCCAGTCAGCCTCCCCATCCTATTAGAGTTAACAATAACCTCTGCTGCATGTTATTGTTGGGGTGTTTTAACTCAGTATAACAGTAAATCAGAAAGTTACCTCTCACAAAAATTAGGAGGTGCTCTTATTTAAAATGGTGACCTTGCACTGACATGTTTTATTAGAATCAGTTAAACCAAACTTAGGTTTATCTAAGTGTCGCCCTTTGTAAAGTTTGTATTGAAAAGACTTTTGACTGAAATTGACGTTCTAGAAAAGTCGAAGCTGAGCAGCAAAAACGAGGGACAGAAGCAGGATGGTACCAACAAGTATTTAAAGACCAAAATTGTTCAAATCCTGGGAGTGTTTTGGAGCTGTTCTCTGATGAGACATTACATGCTCACATTCCTAACCTTCAGCACGTTAATAGTCCCGTTTTGTTTTCTCCTTGGTGTATCAGCACTCTGAGTGAAGAGCACAAAAGCTCTGGTTTGTTGATAAAGAAGTTTTGACAGCAATACTGACCTAAGGGCTTTTTCTCCCATACTAGTCCTGATGTGCATCCTCTTAATAATGTCACAAAATTGCTCCTCAGGACAAACTAACCATGGTGCAAAATGACTTTGATCCAGGTCTGTCCCCTGATCTACTCTCCAAATATCTGCATAGCTCATCCTGTAGGTGCTGGGGAGACCAAGGGTCAGGGACATAAGGTGCCAGAACAACTGCATCCAGTTTTGTACTCAGTGGTGATAATTGTCCCTAGCACCACTGCCAAACTTAATTTGTGACTAAGCAAACTCTGCTCTGTAAGTTGTAATGGTTCCTCAGCAACACGTAACTAACTAAACAACAGAGATGAGAACCTCTAAAAGATGCCAGGACCATCTGAAATATGGAATGAGTCAATCTGAGCTGTAGAAGTACATAGGGAAAGACTGCAGTGAGTAGAAAGTGTCCAAATACATCTGTGAAATACTTGGATTTAAGATGAATGGGATAGAAGATGAAACTTTTGTGAATAACAGTGCACTTCAGAGATTTTCAAATGAAAGCCATCTCTGGGGACTAAATCAGCTGGCTGTTTAGAGATACAATGCTAATTGTAAAGTAGCATTAGCGTGCCTTCTCAGAAGATGTGTTAAAAAGTCATGGCTTCCTAACAGAAATGAAGCAGCATTACACCCTAATGTCAAACAGAGCACCTCACATTCCAGACACCCACACTCTCACACCTTCTGCTGGCACCTTGGACACGGCCTACAGGAAAACCAGCAAAGAGCAGGGTGACAATAAAACACTTCTGGGAGGTGGCTTTAATTTTCATGCTTTTCTGGTTGCTCTTTCTATTATGCCCTTGATCCCTTCCTACCTCCTTAATATAAGCTTCAAGTTTTTCCTGCCTTCGAAACACAAACTTCTTGGAAAACACTACATGAAACTTCTGACATACCTCTCAAATTACTACTTTACTGCCCTCTACTGCAAGCACCTGTATGTTTACAGAATAGTTTGGCCACTAGCATTTACAAACATTTGTTTTTCTACGTGGCAACAAATAAAATCTCATTTCACATACAGCATACAAACTCTTCACTCAAGATACTCTCAAGTATTCACAGTCATAATCCATTAAGGTATCATCAGCTACCAGCACCCTGTAATTAAGTGGCTGCAAAGCAGGAAATAGCTGACAAAAGCAGTTAAAGCATCTCTGATCATCTCTGATAGAGTTTGCTTATGCAACTCTCTTAAGACAAGCTGGGCAACTTGGTGCCTGGATAGCATGTGAGCTGAAAAAGTGGCAAGAAACCAAGTTTTGAGGTTACACACCACAATACTTATCATTCTGTTGTTTTGACATTTCTGGCTAGCCAAGGAGTTCTTCAGAAATACAACCCAGAAAAAAGTGGATTGCAAAGAAAAACACTCTTGGGTGTCTTGGAGTCTGCTTACAGTTCTTTTAGCTACTCATAAAAAGCAAGAATTTCACAGTTTAAGACATCAATTGCAACATACAGGTCAATAGCTAAGATTGACCATAAAGGAAAAAGTTAACTCTTTATAAGTGCATTAGAGTTTGGAAAGTCTTAAACAAGATTATCAGGGAAAAAATCACTTGTATAGTACTATTGAATGGAAAAACATCCTGTAGTACATTTTTTCTGCAGCTTGAGTATTTTATATATCTGAAGTTAAAGCAAGAAATAAAAAGAGAACATAGAAGTTAGTTTCTATTAAGTTTGTTTTGCCTGTCTTGGAATATATAAGTCCCTTCAAAAATTACTATTTCCCCTGGGTTTTTTTTGCCATTAAGTCCTCCTTTTTAAAACCAAAAAAAATTAAAAAATACTCATAACCAGGTCATTGCCATTAAATCTTTTCTACAAGCACGGTATTCCTATTGCCCTCCTTTTTAATTGGGAGTTGTTTTTCAGTCCTGTCTCATGCAGAACAAGGTCAATCCACAGAACGCTTAAATTAATAGAGTTATTTCTCTTCTCAAAGAAATATTTATGGCAGAAGTATTCCCATGGACTCCAGAGAACTCTCAGGCCTCACAAGGGGAGGCTCATGTCTGGAGTAGGACTGGAGAAAAGTAGGTTGGTAGGTTTATTGAAGCCATGACAGAAAGGAAACTGTGCTGCTACCCACAGCTCCGTGAGGTTTCCATCTGGGTTACCACGTGCACCAAGCCTGTCACGCTGCTGTGGGCTTCATCAGAGTGCACGTGGAACACAAATCCCACGTTCTACTGCACTGAGGTCTTTTAGCATGGTTCTCAGAAAGCGTACACCTTATTTTCATTAGTGTTAAAAAGCATCTGATGAAACATTAAGCTTTTTTAAACCTGAAGAGTGATCCAGTTTGCAGTTTTTCTTGCAATTTGCCCGGTTTGCCATAAGAAGAAGGCAAACCATAACTCAAAAATAGATACAAGAGATGGAAAGTCAGTGTTCATAAATCACTGTGTTTTAAGCTGTACATGGAGTATAATTTGGGGTAATTTGGCTGAGTACTACAAGAACAAAGCTTCATTTTTCTCTTTCAAACCTTTTCCTTCTATATCAGTGCCTAAAACAACTGATGAAATATAGCCCAGTGTTATGCTGCACCTACTTCAAGTCATGACAGCTAATGCTACCTCTTCAGTGGGCTCCTGGTCTTTAAGGAGCAATCTTACACACACCAGCATTAAAAAAGCATCAGCTATGACTGATTTAGTCTCTTCAGCTGCTGCTCAGACAACGCATAAATTCTTCATGAACTGAGTGTTCATATGGGGATGCTTGCCATGGCCTAAGGTGGGATTTTGAAACCTTTCTCCTTTTTTCAGTTCCAAAATTTAAAAACTAAGGATAGTCAGGATGATTAATACTAAAAAACAATTCTGTACAGCTTCTGGTAAACAAAAGTGGAGTAGGCACATACCTGTTAACTTTAATTGAATGGAAGTGCACTCCCTGGCTAATTAATCGTCCATCACCACCTACAGTCTTGTCTTTTAATAATGTCAGGCTCCATGCATTTCCTAGCAAATAAGTATAAATTGTCTTTTCCCCAAGGCAGATGGCAGTGGGAGTTTGGAGGACAGGCAGCTATAACCTGGAACTCTGTCCCACACTGTTGAGAAGTAGCTTGAAGTTCCACACAAGGGGCACTGACAGACACTGCTTTGCAGGGATGCCCACTGCTGGCAAAAAGAGCGGTGATGTTTTATTTTTGCCCTCCTTAAGCAGCTATTCTGTGTTCATCTCATTAGCAGCATCATTTAAGTGCTGTCAATAAAAACAGGTAGGAAATGCATGCTAGCATATAGCAGTTTGCAGATCTTAAAAAAGCCAAAACAACCCAAGAAAATTCCCTCTAGACTTTGAAGGAAGCACTGGCTAATTGTCACAGAGGATTCAAGGGTGCATGGTTTAACTCCGAAGTTCTTATCAATGATTATTAATATTGTCATTGACTATAGAATGGTGAGATATTTAAAATAAAAAAGGCAAAATAAAACCAGCTTAATTTCGTTGTCCTTTGGTTTTGATTAAATAAACTGGTATGTACCATGATGAGATGCTGTTTTGGCAGGAGCTGCTACCAGTGTTTGGAGACATTCTCTCTTTGTCTTACACCAGTTTCCTGTGGTGACACTCACATGCTCAGTGCCCTCCTGTCCCCCAGGAGGCAGCACGGGGAGGGAAGGGCTGTGCTGTGCCTGGGGAGAGGGAACTGCTGCCTTCGGGGACCTCTGCACTTACACAGGCAGGGAGGGAGCACAAAGCTTCCTCATTTTCCTCAGTGCATCACAAGTTGTGTAGGAGGTTAAATATAACCTGAATTAAGATTTGATTCTTCTTGTTCGTTACAAGTGTTCTTAGCACTCGCACTCCCAATTTTACAAGACTGCTCCCTTGGATGCTGCTGTCCATTGATGCAATGGAGAGGAGAGTAATTGGCACCCAATTCAGGTCTAACAGATGAAAAACCTTAGAATATTCACAGGTAGCAAAAAAAAAAATTAAAAAATACTCTCCCTACCTTGTCTGTGGTTGATAGCTTTTTGAACAGAAGTCAATATCTTTTACTGTCAAAGTCTGTTTTGATTTAGGCATCATGGAGAGAACACACACGTCTTTGCTGTCATTCATTTATTTAATATACAGCTCAGTTTGGATGATCTGATAAATGCTATAGAAATGTCATTGTGAACGTTTCTCATGGAAGATGGTTGGTGGAGTTCCGTGGTTTGTACGCATTTGAATTCAAACACTACAGTTCTGCTGCCTCAGATGGCATAAATCAGCTTAAATCCCATGGACTTCAGTTAAATAAGTCACTCGAACTGTTCTGTCATCTTCCTGGTTTTATACAGCTAACCTTGAAAATGTCTTCAAAGTGTTTGGTAAGAGACATCACCAAGCTATCATGAAAGGAGGCTAAATGATACTATTTAGGACTCAAGTGCACAGTTAAATATGTTCTTTTTTTTTGTCCCCATCACCTACTATTAATGCAAAGTATTTTCAAGGGTGTCTCTAGATTTCTGTGAACCTTTATCAGCCAATTTAATCTGCAGTCAGACGGGTCTACAGTCAGTAATTAACTCGTTGTTTCTTTCTAGGCAAAACTAAAATCCTTCGCTGCCAAAATCATTCAGCTCCTGAAGGAATGGACTGAAACTTTCCCCTATGATTTCCAAGATGAAAAATCCATGAAAGAGTTGAAGGAGATTGCTCACAGGATCACACAATGCGATGAGGTAGGGGTGGGAAGGAAAAAGAAGTTAAGTGCTGAAACAGTATTTGTCAACTATTACGTGAACAGTGCCATGTTCTATACAGTCCTGCAGGCATTATTTTCTAAATGAACTACAGCAGCAGTTGCTAAGTTGTCAGGGTAACCACAGGACATCGACTGCCTGATGGACTTAATGGTCCATTAGCAGGAACTGTCTATGTCTAATCACCACATGTAAGAGGAGAGAAAATAGTCATGGCAATATGAAAAGTGACTGTGATGCAGAAGGAGAAAGAACAGTAACTATGATGGCTCAAGAGGATTTAATAACTAACTACATACCATCCTCTGTACATTGTCACTACTCTGAGCGTCTAAGTTCTGCAAGACACACCAACTAGTTGTATCACATGGTCTCTTGGCCAAGGTGAAGGTGCTTATTATTTAGCAGCTCATTCCCAGCTTCTAACAATAAAAAACAGCTGGTTTATTGCAATGTTTCAGGTGACAGGCACAGTATTTCCACAAAGCAATTTATCTTTGAGCTCTGGTAGCTAGTCCATCACCAGTCTTAACAGCTCTGAGTTTCTAGCCTGTGAAGTAAACTAGGCCTTGAAGAAACCTTCTAAAGCAAACAGATGAAGTGAATTGGNTCACTGTTAACAGAAATAGACAGAAGGAAGAGTACAATCAAGAGCTGCTAGAGAATTAGTTGTAAAATGTTTGTACAAATGTCTTACTTATGTACAAGTAGAAGCTTCTTACTGTTTTTAAGCCCACAACTTCAAGATATTCTTGAGAACA
>WAAG01092631.1:20874-30918 GCA_013390105.1 Tichodroma muraria
AAATGAAGAATAACAGGTTTGGCAGCACAGCAGGGATGGGGTAGGACAATAGAGTGAGGTGTTACCAAGTCGAGTGCATGGGTTTTGTTGCATCAGCAGAGATGTTTACGTGGGTGCTAGATGAGAATGCCAGTGCCTCAGGAGGAGGGGAGAGGAAATAGGACTATAACCTTCTCTTCTCTTTGCAGACAAGGGCAAAAGGGGTGGATGTTGGCAGAGATAGCACTGTGAAAAGGGACTTGGCAGAGGTTGTCTTAGTATTTAATTTGTCTGTTACTTCGAACTAGAAAGAAGTTGTGCCCTTTCTTTCTTCTCTTCCCCTTCCTTCCCACTCTTACATATGAATAATTGTCATTTGAGAAAAACCCATCTTCGTGGAATGGCTCAGTGCTGTGGTGTCTGAGGCATCTGATGGCATCCATTAATTACAGCACCACCTCATTTACCCCCTTAACAAGGCTACCAGTCAAGGTTCATCAATGAACAGCTATGCCTCATCTGACCCCTAGGAAATACTAATTTGACACTGACAAAAAGCAGTTCTCACTCTAAGTTTTTGTTACCACATCGAATTACCCCCCATACTATGCTTCAGCATGGAATTATGGTAAAGGCTGGGGGTTTATTTTGTATTTTAAAGCTTTTTCAAATCCCCTTAGGGTACTATTCTTCATACATAAGGCAGAAAGTCAACTGAGAACTCACACAAAGCAGTCAGGTGCTGTCCTGGTGATAGCAGCATACCAAACAGCTAGATCTACAGCCAGGACTGCACCCTAAAGTGAACTCAAACAAGTACAAATCATTGTACAGTCATTGACTTATTTCTAAAGTGTAGGGAAAATTAGGGTAAAACTAGTAATGAAAGGAAACTGCTAAAACTCCTAAGGACATTTGTCTAAGCATTGAGATGATAATAAATTCATAATAGCTTAAGTAAGCCATAGCTTTTCGTGTCTGAGTTTCCTTACTTGTACATAATATCTGAATACTCTCACCTATCTTCAAGTGGCTGAGGGCCAACCATTCACAGTGGAAAAGCTCAGCATGAGAGGAGGATTCTGCTTTGTTTTAGTCCCCTCCACCAGGCTCCCTTGGCATTTCTGAACACTTGTAGCACAGTATCAGAAATGACTCCAGACAGCTGCTGTTCAGCAGTAATCCAGCCTCAAGATGAGCTACACTGCCTTCAGCTTTTCATTTGATTTCACTTGGGAGTCAGATTATTGCCTTGTAAACCACCATTCTGACACCATTATTGCTTAATTATAACACGCCATATACAAGTATTTGGTAGTCATCTCTCACATCTGCTACATAATTTCAGTCATCACTGCACATTAGTGTCTTCTTTGAACAGTTACAGATTCACTGCAGTTCTGTCTCGCGTGTCCCCTTGACTGGCAGAAGTGAACCTTGTGGTTAACTTCAAGGAAAGTAATTTGCATGAAAGCAAGAGAACATTTCTATGAGGAAAAGGACTGTCTGGTTGAATTAATTTTCCTAGCAGCAGAAGAAACCTGAGTCACTTAAAGCAGTAGCAGACAGGATGAAGGAGTAGGAAAGCAATCAAGTTAGTCCTTTGGGGGTGATCTCAGAGAAAATTGTCTCTATAGGACACAACAGAAGAAAAAAAAAACACCACCTTAGTTGTCAAAACACTGAGCAGATGGATTGTGTTCCTGTGGCTTTACCTTTCAGTGAATCCTTTCAAATCTTACATTTAAAATCTGCGCATGATAAACAGGAAGGGCATTTTAGTTGTCCAAGAACATGATGTATATTGTGCTCTTATATAAATATTTGGATGCTGTAGCTGTTCAAAGCTAAGTTAGGATATTTTAGGGGTGTATTGCTGGAGATAATGTGAATTCCCTAGATTCTGCTTGGGCTAGACAGACTGGATTCATCAGTGGGCCTGATCACAATGAGAGCTTTTAGCACTTGGTGTACAGAGGTTCCAGGAAGCCTTGTGCAAGCAACTCCAGCACCTTTCACATGCCCACTCCAGCTGCTGACATGGATGCCTTTGAAATGGGGCACTACCCAAAGGAGCAGACCAGCCAGCCAAGCAAAGCAGACCTGGGAGGGCAGGCAGAACAGTGTCATTATGGAGTTGTGTGGGTATTTAGGACAAGGTCATTTGTCACAGAATGATCAGCTCAGAAAAGATGAAAGAAAATGGATAATAGGCATTTGTTTTTCCCAGGCAGAAATTCTCTGGTGATCCATGTCTGCAGTAGCTAAAGGTTTTCAGCAGTTGTTGTTTCTCCCTTCTGCTTAGGAAAATGGAACAGTGAAAAAGATCATTAGCCAGATGACACAGAATCTCCTGATGGCTCTCTCTGCACGGAGCCAATACCAGGAAATCAGAGATAAATTCCGTCAGCCTGTTACTGACAAGGGCACCATCCTCAAAACCAAGCCCCAGTCAACTCAAAAGGACATCCTGAGTGTGTGCTGTGACCCTCTGATCCTGGCACAGCAGCTGACCTACATCGAACTGGTGAGACTGATTGGGGTGGAGTATTCTGTTTTCCATTTACTAAATATTAATATAATCATCCATGTGAATTTTGATATGGCTTCACTGAAAGCCCCCAGTGTTTTAATAAAAAAAAACCAAGTCGAGTAATGAACAAGACCAATTAGGTACACTGATAAAAACACCTCGCACATCTACACTGTAGGAAGATACAGTTAGCAAAATGTTCTCCTAACTTCGATATTTTCTTACAGAACTCTTTGTCTGTACATTGACAATCTCTCCTCTCTCCAAACACAGGAAAGGGTGAGCAACATTTACCCAGAGGATCTGATGCAGATCGTCAGCCACATGGACTCCCTGGATAATCACAAGGTACAAAAAGGTGTACAGAGGGAAGAAGAAACATCAATGAACTAGAGTAAAGAATAATAGTCCATAATTTGAGTATACCCTGTGCAACAAAGACTGACGTTTTCTAAGCTTCTTTAAGCTCACGCCTTAAAACATGTGCAAACAAGATTTTGTCAAGATACAAAAAGGAAGTTTATTGTCTGGTAAACTTTGACTTTATCATGATACAGGAGAGGTTTAACACCTGACCTCTTTCTCTTACAGTGCCGAAGTGATGTGACCAAAACCTATAATTTGGAGGCCTATGACAATTGGTTCAATTGTCTCAGCATGCTGGTGGCTACAGAGATTTGTCGGGTAGGTATTCATAGAAAACAAGATAGCAAAGGAATCCTGGCTTTCAGGACAAGAGGCAGGCAGTGGTCTAAATGAGATTTAAGCATTAGCAGTGCAATTAAAGATAATAACATTATTCAAGCATTAAACTATTTGCATGCTCATATGATTAAGAGTTCAAGGCTATGTTTGACTTCACATATATTCTCTAATTTTGTGCAGCTGCATTAGACATGCAGCGAAATGGAACTTGTGTGGACTGAGTTAGGAGCTCTTTCGGATTTGTCTTTTTTTAAATACATCAAAAGTTTTTTAAAAATACTCATCTTTAAATGCAAATTTAACAATAAACAGCTGTCCTTCCCCTGCATTTAGATAACATTAGCACTGTGATATATTAATTTTTAAATTTACATTCATTCAATTTATTCATACAATATTAATTTTAGAAAAATCAAGAATAAGCTCTCTTTAAAGTCTGGAAAGAAAGTGGACTACTGGAAAGTTTAAAAAAAACAAAAGAGGGAGAATAACCTTACTAGATGTTAAGGTAACATCTGTCATATAATAGGCAAAGAAATGGAAGGTGTACTGCCCCAGAAACCTTTTTTGGTTTTTTTTTTTTTTGGATGTGTGTTCTCTTTTTAGCTTCTTATCTTCTTAGCTTTTTAGATTTGTATTAATTCCATTTCTAGCAAATGGGATTTTTTTTTCCCTATTCCTGCTTGGTCAGTAGCCCTTCTGTGAAAATCCCAGTGCCTGCTGCATTTTCATGAAGTCCAGTGTACTGATCCTAATCTCTTTAGATTTCCTGCTCTCAGAAATGAATTGCAGAGACACACCAAGACACTTCCAGAGCTGGCTGGTAGGGCTCATACATTTAGTAAACCATCAAAGAAAGGTTTTAGCACACTGAGGGCTAAGCCAGGCCTTCAACTACTGAACCATTTTCTTTTGATATGACAGAAACTAAAGTACTTAGGTCAGAGAGTCTGCAGTCACTGCTTAGGAGCCATTTTTATATAAGCCAGACGGAACTTTTGGGCTTAAACAGGGAAAATATTTTCATTAATGAATGCAGTCCAGGGAATAACTAATTTTGCTTTGCAGTTTATAAAAGAATTTGCAGATGAGATGTTCAGCATCAGTTGCTTTATCTTGTGCACATTTGCCTGAGTGGGAACTTGTATGTTTGCTCATCATCACTACCTGCTCTCAACAGGTCATTCAGGAGTACGTGCAGCAGAACGAGAAAAGCAGGATGTGGCAGTTGCTTTCTCTCATATTTAGGTTCCATGCCCCTGATCTTAAGTCTGTCCAGTGCTTTCCCCCCTTCTTGAGAGGCTGAAATGTTTTGCATATATTCTGATTGCAGCGTCACATTATCTTCCTTTTCCAGTAGCAGGAAATTGCTGAAAGTGTCCAGCTTGTTTATGCAGAATTGCCTAAGACATGGACTTTTTTGTATAAACAAAGATGTGCACTCCCCAGAGCTACACAAGTAATTGGTAGTCACACCAAATATTTCTGCTTTTTTATTAAAAATTAACCTTAACAAAACATTCTGAGGCCTATATTAAGATTTAGCTGGACAAAGTCTTGAAATGTCTGTTCACTGAACCTGCTACAGTGCCTTTGGCTGGACATGCTGTCCAAAACTCAGACCATCCCTTCCCCTCCTGGGTTTTTCTCCAGATTGTAAAGAAAAAGCAGCGTACAAGAATGGTGGAATTTTTCATTGATGTGGCAAGAGAATGCTTCAACATTGGAAACTTCAACTCAATGATGGCTATTATCTGTAAGTATCCTTCACACAGATGGCAAAAGGCACTCCATTTTACAACCTGACTGGCCAGACTACACTCACACTTGCCCTGGATCGGCCGACCACATTAGCACGCACACTTCCACAGGGACAGTATCTGCCAGTGACAGATTCACGTGTGGGTGGGTGAGCTATAGCTACAGCTTCTGATTGTCAAGCTGAAACACTTCCAGAATGTGTGGTGCTGATACATAAGCCCAGTTATACTAGCCCCGTATTTTTTTCAACTCAGTTGTTTCTTTGTCTCCTCTCTCCCTGCATTCAGCTGGCATGAACTTGAGCCCTGTGGCACGGTTAAAGAAAACCTGGTCCAAGGTCAAAACAGCCAAATTTGATGTTTTAGAGGTATGTATAAAGTTTTGGCTTTATATGGAAATGCACCAAATGGTTTCATCCAGACCTCTGCTAATTACTGTGTTGGAGAGGAGACACCTCTGTCAGTGGTCACCAGCACATAAATATTATGAGCGTGTTTCCTCCATTTCAGACTCTCTACTTGTCTGCAAAGAAAAGTGGGCGCCAGCTCTCTTTAGATTATTTCTTCCTAGCGGATTTTTGCCTATTTAACTTCAGGCTGGTTTCCACTACAGTGAATGCTGCCCTTAAAACTAATTCAAGGACTCCACCTAGTGGAGACCTGCGTGGAAACAAAACCTACTTGAAACCCTCATCAGAAACAGAGGCGACAGCTAAAGAGAATTTTGGTTCCCCCCCTCAGAGCGTCATTTGTGATTTCCTTTCGGTCTGCTTTGTTACTGGAATAGCTGCAAAGCCAGTACAGAACCCTCCTTTGAAGCAAGGTGGAAGTTAGAGAAACCTGCACCCAGACCTGATTAGTATAAAGGTACCCTACCTTGAAAATTTAAGAAGGGACCAAATGAAGTTACAAAGAATAAACTCCGATGGTTAGAGCAAAGCTTTTAATTTTTAGGAAGCATGTATTACTTGACTGCCTTTTCCCCCCCTCTATAAAAACAGCATCACATGGACCCATCCAGCAACTTCTGCAATTACCGCACGGCCCTGCAAGGAGCGGCGCAGCGCTCCCAGACTGCCAACAGCAACCGCGAGAAAATCGTCATCCCGGTGTTCAACCTCTTCATCAAAGACATCTACTTCCTGCACAAGATACACACCAACCGCCTGCCCAACGGGCAGATCAACTTCAAGGTAGAGCTCTGCTACTGCAGCAGCTGCACTGCCACTTAAACCTGCCAGCATTTGACTTCTGGCTCATTGTATTACCCGCTCCCTCAGTGCCCATGTGATCCAGACCAAGTGGTGTCATTGTCCAGGGGAGGTGGTTTGAATCAAATTCTGGGAAAGCCAGCAGCAAGCCATCATACCTGATCAAATTTAATAGGTAACTTCAGCCTGAGTCATCAGCCTTAGCTGATTTCACTCATCAGTTTTGCTGGCTACAAACACAACACACAATCAGCAAATGGTGTTCATCGAGTTTGAAAGGGAGGTTCTACAGCTTCTGGGTTTTCCCCAGTCAAACATGCATGTCCAAGCAACCCCAGTCTGTCAAAAGTACTTCTTGACAAAATTTTTTTGTCATCATGAAGGTTGTGTAAGTGGAGGGGGGCACACAGAAGATACACGGCAAACCCTAAGTAATTACAGATTCCTTAAAATCCTAGGAAGGAAAGGATATATAAATGTCTCTATATGTTACTGTGATTTCCTAAATTTACAGAATGCTTTATGAAAAGATCAGGTAAGTCACATTTCACTTAAACTGAAGTTTGGAAATATTAAATGTAAAGCAAATAAGCTATTTACTGTCCAGCTCCAGTCACAGGAATTTAGACACTCAACACAGAAAATAGGCACTGTTACGTAGGAAGGAAATACTGATGATGAAATAAAAAATTGAAGGCAAAAGATCAGATAGTGGGCTGAAATAACACTGTTCTAAACTTGAGGCTGGCAGCAGATGGGGAACTAGCAGCAGATGGGGAATGCAGGGAGCCATAAGAAGATAGGATAACAAGGAATCTCAGACTCTGCAGAGTTGGAAGGGACCCACAGCGATCACCAAGCCCAACTCCCAGCCCTGCACAGCACCACACCCAAAAGTCACACCATGTGCCTGAGAACATTGTCCAAATGCTTCTTGAGTTCTGTCAGGCTGGTGCTATGACCAGTTCCATGTAAGTCTGTGTAAGGGACAGTAAGAAAAGCAGCATAAATAAGAATAAGTCTGAGAGGCTCTGAAATAGAAATGAATTAGTATTTCAAAGAAAACAAGTACTACTTCAGTAATAACACTCTTCTAATTACTTCATGCAGAAGTTCTGGGAAATTTCAAGACAGATTCATGATTTCCTGACATGGAAGCAGGTTGAGTGTCCTTTTGAAAAAGACAAGAAAATCCAGACCTACCTACTCACAGCACCTATTTATAGTGAAGAAGGTAAAATCCTTTGTTGAACGTTACAGTGAGTCTTTCTACATGTTAAAATACAAAATATGCAGATGAAAAATATATACATGTGAAACCATATTTTATTAGCAATTTTCTAAGTGTTATCACTTCCCTCTTGGCTTCTGATGAGAACTGATTTCATAATGAAGAGTGCCAAGTTACATCTGCTGTATTGTAACCCTTAGATTTTTTTTTTTTTCCCCCAGGTAAAGAACGTATGTGTCTGATTGTTGCTACTTTTTTTTTTTTTTACCAGCTCTGTTCATTGCATCCTTTGAAAGTGAAGGTCCAGAAAACCACATGGAAAAAGACAGCTGGAAAACACTCAGGTATGAAGCTTCCTCAGAACATGAGTCTTTCTGTGGACACACAGACCCATCAACTTCCTCTGTCTTATTTGCATACACAGCTTAAAACCATAATACAGTTCTTTTTCTTTCAAAATTTAAATCTGAGTAAGATTCAGTGGGGCTTGGATTTTGATACAGCTTTTCCAGCCAGATCTGTTGAGGCTGCAAGATCACTGCTGGGACTCTGAAAGAGAATATCCTTTGTTTAGGCTATCAAATACAGTAAAATAATCTGCAGTTGTAGTAGTGTTCAGACATGATTTTCTCAAGGGAACAAACCTACAGAGATAATAAGCAAGTGCTCTCATCACAGCTATACTCTTACAAATCATATAAAAGGATGAAAATTTCTAGGAATACGCTAATTGTCAGCCTACCCTAAGGGATAAAGCCTCAAAGACTCCTCATCCTTCTGGGAATGGGAAACACTACTCCTGTGTACATGATGAGATCAATTAATTAGAATTTTCTCCGATACTGAGACCAAGGCAGAGAAATTTGTGAATCATGTCTAAATCTAAACATGAAGATCTCACGTATCTTACCAGACAGAGGATGAACAAAGCCTGCATGCCCTGAGCTCTGTCGAGGCACATTAGGACTACACTGTCCTAGACAAGACATGCTTTCCCACTGATGCAGACTTTTCCTAGGATGTCCACATGAGCTTTTCACTTGCGACCCCCACGCAGAGCACCTTGAATTAAATCCAGCACTGTTCAGCCTGCAGTAGTTTAGGATGACGGACATATAACATATGTTATATGCCCAAGCTCATCCTAAGGGCCTGAGGTAATGTTATGCAAGTTAAATATTCATCTCATTTAACGTCAACATCTTTATTGAAATGCACAGATTTATTCCAGTTTCTAGCAGTTGAAAATCTATCCCTTGAAGAGAGGCTGTCAGCTAATGATGCCAGATAGATCTATTGCCAAAAATGAACAGCTTTTTGTTGCGCTAGAAAAGATAATTTTTATTTTCTTATTGCTTCATCTTTTAGGACAACTCTACTTAATAGAGCCTGAGATTTTTGGATCAGATTTGCAGACTTTGAAGCACATCCAATGGACATGTTTTTACAACCTGAATGAGAGACTTGGACTGAGCTAAGAAAGACCTCACTGGATGAGGTCTGTTTTGTACATACAGTAACTTTTATGAAATAAAATGTGGTAAATATTTCACATGTCAACCTTAAGGCACTTACTGAAGGGTTTTGGTTTTTTATTTTAAATATAAGGGCAGGGCCCTGTTCTCAGAGATGAAATGTATCATGGAAGATGGTATCTTATTCTATCAGCATCCAAATTTTTATTTTTTATTACTTCCACCAAAACAAATACAAATTAAAACACACATCCTAACGAAGCCAGTGTTCAGGTTAAATACCCCATTGGACCAGTATCCTACAGAACACTCAGTATGTCTCCCTAGCTTTGAAATGAAGGGTCTCCTTCAAATCAGCAGAATTGTTCACAGATTTGTTCACAAGTGTTTGTTCCTCTCCTCCATCAGCAAATAGTGCCTTACAAGGTACTGAGCTTGTGTAGTTGTACCTTCTGACTGGGCTGGAAGTAAGGGAAATAAAAATATGGATGTCTCGAAACCAGCTACAATGTACTTTTTAAATAAAGTGGAGAATTATGGCACATGAAGTAGAGTATACCTGCCTGTAACACTGATGGTGCAGCAAACCTATTTTTGTTACATGATTTAGAGAGATAAGAGGGGGTAACTGCTGGGGTCTGTGAGTTTGTGTGTATGTGTGTGTGCACATGTGGTGATGCACACATGTCTAAGTTTTAATACTTCTGGGAATTATCCTTTACATTCTGGCTGTCAGAATAGTTTGTGTTTTCCTTTTGAAAAATCAGGGATTTTTTTTTTGTTTGTTTTTGTTTTTTGCTCAAAGAGAAGAATGTCTAACCTAGATTATAATCTCGGCAAAACAGGCCTAATACACTTTTTTAAAAAAAAAATATTTGGAAAACAAAATATCAGCATGGGCCAGGGAAGGGGAAGTAAACTCAGATGTCCAATTTGAAGTCAAGGCTAAAGTTTCCAAAGCAGCTTAAGAAGAGTTCTTCACTGTGAATTGGTCATTTAATTCCACTGGTTCCTTTGGAAAGTCTAGTCTGCACTTACAGACAATTAAAACAAAGACCAATTTAGAATGTAAATTTTTCTACTCTTTTGCAAGCCATGATTAACTGAGACAGCACCCATTGAAATATAAGGGCAAACATTCTTAAGAAAT
>WAAG01092638.1:0-30912 GCA_013390105.1 Tichodroma muraria
AAAATATCTTTTCACCAAAAACCTTTCTAGGCAAAAACACTCCAGGCAGTTCAGCTTCTCTGCTTTACAGCTGGTCCCTTTGTTTCCATTTAATTCAAAGTCTCCTAATGCCTGGACAGAGACCTGGGCAGCCTCCAGTCTCCCCCAGCATCTTGATTATGTGTATCTTCTGTGCACTGCAGAAGGTGGGCTAGAGTTGTCAGAGCTTCTACTGCACACACTTGGTAAAGTTGAGGTTGCTCTAAACCATTGCAAGGTCTGGTTCCTGCCACTGAAATCCCTAAACTGGCATGAGAAGCCCAACAGTTACTTGTAGGATAAGTAATTCAGTTTCACTTTGTGAAACAGAAACTGCTTTGCCTTTTCCAACTGCATCTTTATTTCTGTCATGCATCATATGGCTGCTTGTAGGGAAGATGACCCACACAGCATGAGGATAGTAAAAAGATTGGGGCAAACTAACCTCTGGATTTTTAGTCCCTTTTTATTTACAGAACAAGTCTGTAATAATGCATAACAGAGCCTAAAACATCTTTTTCTATTGATTTAAGAACTCTTTTGATTAATTATTAATTTTTTCCATTAATAAAAAAAAAGGAAGTAGGAGTTTGGAAAAATGTCTTTAAACAGAGATCAAGAGTAGCAGAATGATGTGCAGCAGGAGATTGCATGGGTGAGATTTGTCATCTGACCTCTCAAATCAGACTTAGCTGGAAGTTTTTAATGGTTGTTTATACCAGCAAAGACACTTTCCATCAAAAGAAGAGAACTGAGCCTCTGATCTGACATTTATCTACCACAGGCCAAAACTTTATTTTTTGGACAGAATTAGCAAGTCTGCCTTCTAAATCCTCAACACACATTTCTAAGAGGAAAAAGCATTTAAAAATAAAAGAAAGGGAAAGGGAAAACCAGATGAAAAGAGATGGATGCTCTTTCTTGTATGCTCTTGTCAGGAAGAAGAGCAGAGCTTCACTTGGGGTCATAAATACAGAGCACAGGGCACACCCCAATTCCCTACTTCATCTACACAAATTTAGCTCTCAAGTGACACTAAATTCATCAATAAGAAGACATGGAAGAGCTGATTCACAGCCAGTCTGGTGCAGCCGTTCATCTCCATATAAGTAATTAAATAAATACACCTCCTCACAGAGCTGTGATCTATGTAATTAGTGTCACTAATGTGTGAGTTAACCAAAGTCGTAAATACCCTCCAGGTGAGCATGGGAGGTGTTCTAGAGAGAGGAGGGTCCCCTGTGAACTCTGTGCTTCTTCTTACTCAGAAGTAAGGGGGAGAAGGCCAGAAGGCACTATTCCCTTGCCTTTACTGTTTGATGGACCGTGCCATGCAGGAAGCTGCTCGGATCACCAGCCAGACAGCAGTCACAGAGGAACAAGCGTGTATAATTCCCAACTGGAAATGTGCCTTTTCCATAGGTCTTTCTCAATGTTTCACCTTTTTTCTCCCGCAAAACTGAAGGAAAACAGTGTTAACACTTCCCAAATGAAACACTGTAAACTCACTTGGGAATAAATAATGTGGTTGAGGCCCAGGAATTCACCCCAGGGGGAATTCCACGGGCGGGAAGGACAAGAAAGGGCAGCCCTGCCTTGAAGGCATCATTTGAAGAATTACCACTTCCTTTCAAAATAGAAAGTAAACAGGATAAAAATGTATCTTGGTTACACTGCACAAATAATCCCTCTGTGGCCCCCCACTTTTGAGCTGGACTTTTCAGTGGGATTTGGGAGAACTCTTGGAAGCAGAGAGCATGAAAGGGAAAAAATAGATTTTGTCTTGATTTGAAAGCTCTACCAGGAGGTACTTATCTTTTGCCACAGCATTTATTACTTAGCTAAGCATAATATTTTCTTGTTAGTCTTCAAAATATATACCCAAATAAACATGAGGGGCCAGATTCTCGGCTGGAGTAAATCAACAGCCAGCCACCCAAGCCAAGCAAGCCAGTCTGATTTATATCAGCAGAGCATCTTGCCTAAACTTCTCAGGCAGCAGAGAAACCACAAAGCACTCTGAACCCTCTCTCTAGGATGGGACAGAGAGCAGCAGCATTATTAACCCCTGCAATCCTGCTGTGGGAGCCTGTGCTTGCCTGTAGACTAGAGGGAACTTCTAGAAGGAACAAATTGCATTTGCACATTTTCCTCCTTCTTGCCTAGAGTGAAATAAGCAACCCAAGCTTTGGTCACCATCAAAGTCCCCATATATAAACGTATATAACACATATATATTCCTCAAGTGCCATTTTCCCTTTTGACCCAACTCAACGCGGGACGTTTTTAGGTGGGTCTGTTTCGGAAATCTGGCGTGAAATCCCGAATCCAGGCCCTGCGTCAGATGAACGAGAGCTCCCCAGAAAACGTCTGCTATGAAGACCAGTCAGCGTACGATGTGGCCGACATGGTCAAGCAATTCTTCAGGGACTTGCCGGAACCTCTCCTCACAAGTAAACTAGGAGAGACTTTTCTGCACATCTATCAATGTAAGTTGATGTTTCTACATATTTCTATCATTATAAATAATTAGAAATTGTTATATATTAGGTAGTAATATACTGTAAATAATTTTGGCATGTTAAACACTGGATAACTTTCTTTCTGCTGGCCTTTGAGATACAAGAAACCCCCTCTGCCCTCAAAATCTTTCACTAAGAGGTCTTTAGAACCACCTAGACATTTCAGTGTCAAATTTAATGGAAAGATAATGTTCATACCAGCCTCACAATCAGAAAGAAGACAGAAGAACAGGCTGCTGGACATAAAAAGCATGAAGACTCATATTTTTGTGAGATTTCTTTAAACTGTGAGCCCATTTCATACACTTATATCTCAATATAAGTGAGTCTTCTGGGCACGGAGAAGTGGTACTTGACCATGACAGCATGTGTCTCTGTAGTCCCCTTCCTTGCTGTGACTTTTGATTATTTGTTTTTTTCATTATAGTCAATGGAATGTACATGTAAAAAACAAGCTGCCTTCATGTAGATCATAAGCTCTATGTAAAGAGCTCACAGAGAAAGAAAAAAAACAGGGGATTTCTTCTTTTCTTTCCAGCATAAGCAATCTTCAGAAAAATCTGAGACTCAGATGCATCAAAATAATGAAAGTCCCTGTGAATCAGGAAATGACTGTGTATCTCTTTTCCAGACTGAGGGAGAAATAAACAGTGAGGAAAACACTGAACAGCCAGAGGACTTAGAGTTTTTCTGACAATGTCCATTATGAGGGCCAGTCAGCCAGCAGTCTGGCAGATGCAGCCAGCCTAAGCCAAATAATTGGAAACACTAAAGAGAAGTGTCTAGTCTTTTCACTTGCAGACATTTCAGCTGCCAAAACAACAGAAAGCCATTTTAAACCACTGTATAATCCCAGTGCTTAAGAATCTCAGATACTTCCGTCGCTTCCCTTTACTGTAAAAATCTGTCTGTGGCACGCAGTCACTAATGAATTTACCATCACAGTGTCTGTAGCTGGTAGAGAACACTGGGATTCTGCATGTGAGAGACAGCACTGCAAATAAATTTAGTGGGTTTGGCTTGGGACATAAGTTAACTACAAGAGTTGGTGCCTAGCCCTGGACCATCATTTCCCCTTCTTTCCTGCTCACAAGTCGTCTGCCTCCACACACATTAATAAGCTTGTCCAGAAAAGCAACAGGAATTCTGGCTGCTAATAAAATGGCTGTCACAATCATTTCCATGGGGAAGAGGCCAAGGAGAAGATTATCCACTACAAGGACATGTTCTACGTGTCCTTGGAAACAAATCACCTTCAAACTATTGCTTGATGAAAACTGGGGATGCCCCATCTTTGCACAGAAGAGACTGCAAGTAAATTACTCCCTTGCTAAAGGAAGAGGGCCTAGGCAGATCCCATTGGCATCAGCATAAGCAGGTCTGTAGCCAGAAGGGCTCCCCTTTTTCAAGACATGAGGCTGAATGGGGGAACATTGATACCAGCCAACAAAAAATGTAAAAAGGGCATAGGCTGACTATGTAATATCTGCATGGTGTTGCAGTGAGAAGTCTGAAGAACTTCTCTTTACACTGGTCAGAAGGGGAAAAAATGAGCTAGGAAAGATGTTCTCAAAATGTACCAGGAGTTAAAGGATTTCAGAAAGAGTTGAGGATGAGTCTCTTTAAACCATGTAGGAACAAGAAAAGATGGGCTCTGTAGACACCGGAAAATATTGTTTGGATTAAGAATGAGTAGCAGGGTTTTTTTCCATGTCACCACCAACAAATATATTTTTCCGTTTCAGACAGTACTGACAAAACCCCTTTCACAGAAAGAAAAATGTTGAAAATTTCTGGGATACCAATTGTATTTCATAACATCTGCAATTAAAGTAATCTGTAGTGAGACTTTTTCTTGCCCTTTGTTCTGTTTAACAAATTGTTAATGTGAAGTTAAGAGGGATTTTTCCTCTCCTAGTGTATTGGCAGGGGATTTCTGGTTTTCTGGGACTCGCTGAAAATATTTTTCATATGTCCAAGACCTTTTTAATATATCCAGAATGGCTTGAATTGCTGTAACACATAGGATTTGGGATGATTAGTGTAGTAGTCTATATGGCATAGTATTGATGAAACTTTCTCCATTTTCCTAAAACTCCCAGTTGTTTAATGTTCACCTGTGACTTGAAGCACTGGCTGATCTTCTGCTTCATGTACCAGACTCATCAGAGCAACAATAAAGGGGAGGGAGGGCTCACCAGGAGGTGTTGTGGGAAGAAAAGACACATTGCATGGATTTAGCAAAGGCACCTCTGACTTCTCAGAAAAACCTGGCCTTGCTGCTTCTAGAAACTTTTGAAGTACTCAGCTGTGTTCATTTTGTCATTCATGTCTGAAAGCACTTTATTTTAAAATAAAGTGCTTGTACAAGGCTAGCCGTCAAATCTTAAAAGCTGGCTGTTCCCTCTACTGTAAATCTGCTTTTGTTCTTCTTCCATTCGATTATAGAGAGTATGTAATACCCAGAGGAGGATTGAAGTCCAAACTGAGAGAACTTAGGGTAGTTTTAGAAATGAATCTGTCTGAGATGCTATTTAAGCATATCCACCACTTCTTTCATTAAACTCTTCTGCAGTTTAGGACACAAATGCAAGTGTTCCTGAAGCTTCCCTAAGACTGTTAAACTTCTGTCTTGCCAGAGGACAAAGAAAACCTGAAAAATACTATTTAAAGCTATGAGTACTGAGTACTATTCTCCCTTCATAGACTTCAAATGAAGTCCAGTGTCTTTCTTGGGAGCAGCCCTTCAAACAAACGGAGAAATGCCAAACCCTGGCGAGGGAAGCTGTGCTTTGTGGAGGAGCAAAACCCAGACCTCCAGAAGCCAGCTGATCTTTTCCCCTTGGTCTCCTGTCATCTGCCTCTTCACAAAGCCATCGCTAAGGTCGGGAAAGACCTCTGTGAGTCAGCCATTAGCCTAACACTGCCAGGTCCACCACTGAACACGTCCCCAAGCACCACATCTGCGCGGTTTTTGAACACTTGAGGGGACTCCGAATGTCTGTGGCAACTTTATCTTTCGGGCTCCTTATCTGATCTTACGACTGACCCCCTGAATGTCACTTGCTGCTTCCCAGATGTCCCCAAGGAGCAGCGGCTGCAGGCGGTGCAGGCGGCCATCATGCTGATGGCCGACGAGAACAGGGAGGTTCTGCAGACTCTGCTCTGCTTCCTCAGCGACGTCACCTCCGTGGAGGAAAATCAGATGACTCCCATGAACATCGCTGTTTGTCTGGCTCCTTCCCTCTTCCATCTCAATATAGTGAAGAAAGAAAGCTCACCAAGGTATGTTTCTTCTCAGCATTATAAATAGTCACATCCTGAATACGGAGTGATGCTTTCAGTGGTATACGCAGGACAAAATTTTCCAAACCATCTGCTTTCCAGCACACATTAAACAGAGCATGGCTTCAGTAAGAGGGGAAAACCCCTGCTGAAGAGCCAGAAGCACACTTGTTTTCACAAGCCCAGCAGGCATTTCTGGTTGTCTGTTGTGAATATGCAGTGCCTGCTTTCCATGTGGAATTTTCAATGGGGCACTAGTGAGTTTTGCATGAGTAATGTTGACTTCTGTAAAGGAAAAGGGGCTGATTTTGCTCTGAGTGAAGTCAAAGATTAACCAAGTTTTAAAGGATTTTGATATGTAGGTTTTCAATGAGTGTTTTTTTTCACTTGCAATTTACTGCCTACGTTCTGTCATTTGGGAAACAGGGCTTATTTCAGTACACATTAAAATTGTAACATGGTGAGTGTAGACTAAACAGGGCATAGCCCGGCTAAACACTAGTGGTCCCTCTTGACTTTTTTCCCTCCCATCTGGTTCAGAATACACTGAGATTCGTGGTCAAGTACATGTATAACCCGTGTCCAAACAAGGGCTTTAAGCAGTAACAATATTAACCACTTTACATCATGTCTGTTAAAAATCCATTTCAAAATGTACAACACATCATGCAGGATAGGCATAACCTTTCCTGCTTTTATCTTTGGCTGAGCAATATTTTAGGTAAACATTTTTCCTTTAAAAAAGTCCCAACAGTTTGAACAGACTTGTTGATAAACAGAAAGTAAAGATAGGGGTTTTTTCTCTCTGATGTTGGGAGTATCCTGCTGCTTTTTGCTTTCATATTAAAAAGATTTAGCTCTTTACCTGAGATACTGAATTCAATTACAGAGTAATACAGAAAAAATATGCAACAGGGAAGCCAGATCAGAAGGACCTCAGTGAAAACCTGGCAGCTACTCAGGGACTTGCTCACATGATAATGGAATGCAACAAACTTTTTGAGGTGAGTGAGAGACTCAAACAGCATTATTCATGGCCACATAATGCAGCACCCTTTGAAGTATTTATGTTTATGCTTATATTTTCTATCTTGTGTTAGCTCAGAGATTGGTGTCTCACGTGTTTGTAAACTTGCTTCATCCAAAGTTTATTTATCTCATTTCTTTATGGTGGTTCCCTTTTAGTATTCAAAAGATGCAGGGTAATTATTCTGTGACAGTTTTCAACCCAAACCACTGGATTAGGAAATTTTTGTCTAATTCAAATCAAAATCTGCTAGTGTAAAATTTTATTACAGTGCTTTTGAGGCCTCAATTGAAACTTATTAATTTTAAAAATAATTGCATATACACTTTATTTCTTTGTGTCATGCAATAAATTAAAAATCATATAGAGAGCTGCAGTCATTCCTGCGGCTATTTACACTGCAGCTGGAAGAGAGCAAATGCTCGTATCTTCTTTCCCCAGAAGCACAAGACAATATTTCTGAGGGCTAAAGTGGTAACAGTGGTGTATTGACATCCAGTTGATCAGTCTAACACAGTTCTGCATGAGTAGTGCTGTTCTGAGCCCTGGGCTGTTTCATTAGACTACTTTGATGTTTCGTCTTGCAAAAAGACAGAAATTGGTGTGCATTTTACAGATCATAGGTTCGTGCAATTGGCCCATCAGCCTAGAAGCACGTTGTCTTAAGGAAAAGTTCTCAGCAGTAGATGTTCCCTGTGTGTTTTCCCTCCCTTCTGTGGCACAGGTCCCACATGAGATGATCACCCAGTCCCGAAACTCCTATGTTGATGCAGAAGTGCATTCTCCTACCCTGGACGAGCTTGGGAAACAAGTCGATGAGGAAGGAGGGAACTATCAGATGTACCTGGAAACTCTCATGCAGAATCTCCAGAAAGAAGCAAAAGAGAAATTCAAAGGATGGGTCACATGTTCCAGTGTAGAGAACACAGAACTTGCCTACAAAAAGGTAATTTGGGGAGACATGAAAGAAGCAGTAAAGAAACCAAAGCAAAATGCAGCTCAGCTATGGGGCACCCTGGCATGTTGCATGGCAAAACTCATACCCTTCTTTCTGGAAAAGCACTCTTTTTATTATTATTATTATTATTATTACAAATATTACTAAAAGCAATTAAAAATGTAATACAATAGTGATTCAAGTATGAGATTCCAGAAAAAGGCACACAAAGCAAGCTGGGGTCTCCAAAATAGATCAAGCAAGTGATACATCAAACAACACAACCAGAGAGTGAGCTGATATGTTAAACAACAGAGAACATTACCTGGGCAAGCTCTTTGACTGGGGGACCAGAAAAATTTCTGACCAGTTCTTGATGTTTGCTAGCAATTTGGAGAACACAGCTAGAACATAGGTAATTACAAAATTTCTTCAGGCTCTCCTATGATTTTTAAGCAGGCCAGGTTTATCCCTGATCCTTTTCTCCTTTTTTAATATGGAATTTTGATACTGCAGCTTTTATTAAAATTTCTGAATTTGTTTTAGGCGCCATCACTTCTTCAGGGAAAGCCAGACCACTGCAGTGAGGCAGGAGGTGCTGCAGGGTCCCTGCAGAGAGTGGAGTTCAGGGCTTCTGGAAATGCAATAGCAAAGCAGAGGTCTCCAAACCAAGAGCAGCTAGGAAGAGGAGGGGATGGATTAGGGGTGGGTGACACTAATTAGGCAGAAGAGCACTGGGAGGAATGTGAGATCTGGATGGTGAGGGGACAGGAGGCAGCATTACCCCAGATTGGGAAAGTGCAACCTCTCTGTCAGGGCAAAGAAATTACTGTGGTTTGTAGCCAGCTTCTGAGAGTGACTTCTCCAGGGACTGTGGGAGGTTGGGGACAGAGTAAAAGGATTCAGGTGGGAGCAGGATGCAGAAGATGGGAGAGAGGGACTAGAGGCCTGTACAGCCGGTGGTCAAGGACCTGTGAGACTACAGAGGGGTTTGGGAGTCTGGGGCTCCAGGGCAGGGGAAATGGGGAACTGAAAGCTTTGGGGAGAAAGAATTAAAACATGAAATAATTTAAGGTGGGAGGTGTGGAAGGTGGTTTCTGGGGAAACAATCCTGGGTCAGTGGGAAATGCTAGAAGTTTCCATTGGTATATGAGAACGGTAGGGTAGGGAAGGGTTAGCAAAGCAGGGCTTGCAAGATCCAGTGATTACAATTAACTTGTTTACTGCCTGAAATTGTACCCCTAAAACCATGCAGAAAAGCTGTATGTGTGCAGTCTAGGATATTCACCTTGTGCATAGCCCAGGGCTTTCTGCTCTCCTTACTGTGAGCTGTGGAGGTGTTTCAAGAAACATGATCTGTGAGCAAGGAGGAGTTAGCAATCAGTCTGTGCTCTTTGAAAGGTGTTTTCCCAGTATCTCCCTTGCAGCTATTTTGAGGAGCAAACATCTGTGTACCTGACACATAACTGAATCAACGTACGTTCTGCTCCCCCAGAATTAACCAAGAGGGTTAATGGACCCCCTTAGTCCCAAGTGGTGTATAAGATTGCCTAAGGTAGTTGCTTTATTTCAGCCCAGGGTTTCAGTCTCTCATCTCTTTTTACTTCTGCAGACACATATTCATCATTACACTTAGGATGTTAGGACTTTGAAAATCATGTGTCACACCAGAAGTGCTGAAGAACCTCACTGGCACTATGGGAACTAGTCCGGATAATACTCTGTTGTGAGAGCAGAGTAACAAATCACTTCAGATTTCCGTCCAAGACTAGTAGAGTAGCAGCAATTGCAACAATAGTAATGATTAGCAGGGAAATATGAATGCTCTTAAGCTGAAGTCAGACACACACATTGAGATTTTGTCCTCAGTTACCATCAGCTGAACATAGCCATATAAATTATGGGGGTTTGTGTTCTTGGTCACTTCACTCCAGGTTGGGGATGGGAACCCACTAAGGCTTTGGAAAGCCTCAGTTGAAGTTGAAGCCCCCCCATCAGTTGTCCTGCACCGAGTGCTGAGAGAACGTCACCTCTGGGATGACGACTTCTTGCCGTGGAAGGTGGTGGAGAGCCTGGACAAGCAGACAGAAGTTTACCAGTATGTTTTGAACAGCATGGCTCCTCACCCCGTCCGAGACTTTGTCGTTCTCAGGTAAGCTGAGAGCGGTTCTCTGGTACCTTTGCCTCTTGCCACGCATAAAGGAAGATTTGGATTTTTTCTCAGCCTTCACATCTGTGTAATTGCTCTTCAGGAACTCTACTTCTGGGCAGCAGTGTTGATTTCTCAAACTGAATTAGTCATACACCTAGAGCATGCTGACCTTTTCTCTGATGTAATTTGAGCAGCACATACTCCTGAGGCCATAAATATCATTTCTTCCTCAGAACAGATGTCTGATAATAGCTGCTCTTCTCTCTTAGCTTTGTTTGTTGTGAAAACAGTGCAAATAGAACCCAATTGTTTTTTACGCTGCTTTTGCTGTTCTCTGGGGAACATTTGATGTTTAAGAGCCAAGTGTTTAGAAGAGAAGATAGTGGTGCTTTTAAGCTAAGGCTGTTATATGGTGTCTGTATAAGTTATTATCTTAAATTTTCAGCTGGAGTCTTTATAAATGAAGAAATGCTGATCCATAAAAATCCTAGTGTGGAAATGAACAGAAAGAGGCAGTAGTTTTGTATTCTCTCTTCCAGGGGATGACTTCTCTCAAATAAATATATACCTGTGTATCAATATTCCACATTCAATCCCAGTTCTGCCATTGTCTATCTGCCTGTACAAAACGGACAAAAAAAAAAAACCTCTTATGCACCTTCTGCCTTTGAAATCCTGGCCTTTGCTGGCTAGGAGCTATTCTGGAGCTGCTGACATATTTCACTTACAGGGTCAGTCCTACAGTTATTTATTTCAGGATGATTCTGTGCATTCCCATTTTTGGTCCCTGCTTTCTTTGATTGAAATGATGCGCTAGAGAAATACAAAGCAGTTTTGACAAAAGTAGTCCAGGGACTCAAAATTGTATTAAAGGGAATGAAGATTGAAGGAAAAAGATGAGCCAAATAAAATATAATTATGAAAGAACATCCCTTTTATGAACTTTAGTAGTCTCTTAAAGGATGACAACATGCAGATATTGTTGGTATAAGGGAAGAATTATTGGAACTCTAAAGGGAAGATTTAAAAAATGATTTCTGTAACCAATGCTTCCATTACAGTATTTCCTTTGCCTTCTCACAGTATACTGGGCTAAATTAGCTATTTTATAATCAGATATATATTATATATTTTATATAATTATATATCTATCATTATTTTATAAATAATCTTCTTATATAATGTCATTAGCTTGAGCCAATGATAAATTTGGCCCTCTGCATGGCACCGAGAAGATCGTCTGTGAGCGGTGGGGAGGTTTTGATGACCGTAATTTGGTCCTCTCATTTGCCACTTAGTTCACTATTAGGTTTCGTGGTGGTTTATATTCTTTAAAGACCTGCTGTGCAGTCACATCAGCTAAAGGAAAATCCTGCTATCGAGTTCTCCTTCTTTTCACTAACCCAGGCAGAATGACCCCCGAGGACTGAAATACATATCATAAAAATGAATCCTGGTGGGTTCTTAAGGGCTGAAAACAGCCATCAGGCAGATCTGTCAGATTCTGTTGTTTATCTCTTTTGATTGATATCATTAAGTCTAGAGCAAGGTTAGCCAGCAATACTGCAGTCAATTTGATACCTTATGATTGGAGGGAAGTGAACAGTGAAATTATTATACACCTCTGGGGACATGAATAAATGTATTTTAACAGATGGCAATTTTCTCCTTCTCAGTCAAACTTTGGGCTGTGAAAGGATCAACTTAGTTTTTCCCTTTTTTTTCAATGTGACAGTCATAACAAGGGGATTAGGCTCCCTAGAGAAGACTCTGATGTTAAGAGGAGAGGGGAAGTGTTTCATATGCCTGGGATATGACACAGCTCTCAGCTGCCCTGCACAGGAATCACTTTTATTAAAGAATCCACAAGTGTTTAATGTCCATTAAGTATGACAGCATTTTGGTGAGTTAGGTGCCATGCCTGATTCTACTACTGTAAGGCATTTAAAGAACTACTGAAACTGGCCTAAATGCATATGACTGGGAATAGGAAACATAAGTTCTCTGAAATCTCTGAGATAGAGAACTTTCCACTTCCCATATGGCTCAGGTCGTGCTGGGTAGTTACCAAAATTACGTAGGCACATCTAAATAATGTGCAAGCACTCAAAGGAGGTGGTTCAGCATTTTTCACACTGGATCTCAGCTGTGATTTCCTTTCTCCCATGTGTTTCATCTGCCAAGACAGCTCATCAATTTTATTAATGCCCCGGCACATGTAAAACCTTCTGGTCAGTATCCTCCTGGAGTGTCTTGAAAAACAGCTCAGTTTCATGTAAGAAAAATGCAGAATGTTAAAATTATCTGCTGAAGTCCCAACTTCAACAGTCCTTGAAAGCAGCTTACCTGCTAAAATATGATACTTCCCAAGGAAGCATAATCCCTGTCTCAGACAATCCACAGCAGATGATGCATGGTGCACAACACAGTGGGAATTTCTCATTTCTTCCCACAGCATAGGAAAGAGCACAGACCTATCCTCTGAGATTCAGTGCAGATGAGAAAGATGTGAGACACAAGGGTATGTAGAGAATGCTTACAGAACAACAAAAAAATGTTAAGTATTAAAGTCTGGGTATCTTGAGCTTGGTGGAAAACTTCTCCAGCATGTAAGAGAGGCTAGAAACTTGGGAGAGGGAAGAAATGGAAGGACATTTTGGTTTTAATTCAGACACCATTGAAACATATTCTGGGTATTAGTGAGGATTTCTACTGTACTAAACTGCATTTCTTGTTCTGTAAGCCTGCACAGGTGCAATGCACAGTTTCAGCTTTTGCTGGATGGCTTATCGTTGGTCTTTCTGCAAAAGTCTCTATCATGTCCTAGAATACTAATGGTTACAAAATACTCCTCTGGAGAAGCAAAACTTCTCCACCTGGAGCCACATAGATGGGTGGCCATTCTGCATCGTGGTCAGACTACCAGCTGGGAAACATGGAATTCCACCAGGGACTCCTAGGACAGTCCACTGGCATTGCAGGCAACAAGGATAGGCAGAGAAGCAAACAGTAACTTCAGTTCTGGTTCTTACTCACGTGCCCAAAAGTTTCATTGCTAATGTGGTTCCGTCTTGCATCCATTCCTGCAGGACATGGAGAACGGACTTGCCCAAGGGGATGTGCATGCTGGTTGCCATCTCTGTGGAGCATGAAGAGGCTCCTCTCATGGGAGCTGTGCGAGCCATCGTAATGGACTCCCAGTACTTAATAGAGCCCTGTGGCTCAGGAAAAGCCAGGCTGACCCACATCTGCAGGATTGACCTAAAGTAAGTATGCCACCTGCACAAAGTAATGTCCTTTCAGCAGGGCAAAACCCTCAAGCTCAGGGAGGAGAGATGCTGGGAATGGAGGGCTCAGTTAGGGTAGCTTTGCTGCTTTGGAGTTTTCCTGCAGTCTTTTCTCCACTCAGTGCCTGCCACTGTTAGGATGTGATCTTAGACATAGAATCTGCTTATTTGATTACTGCAAGGGAGAACTTCAGACTGCAGTTAAAAAGACAAGTATTTGAATCTCTACCACCACCGTGGGCAGCTTGGAGCAGGAAGTATAGCAAGCATGTTTCTGTGGGGCATGTTTCTTGAGTATTTGAGTTTCTCAATAATTCTCTTTTCATTTCGTCAGAGGACATTCCCCAGAGTGGTACAACAAAGGCTTTGGACATCTGTGTGCAGCAGAAGTTGCCAGGATCAGAAATTCATTTCAACCTCTGATTGCTGAGGGACCAGAAACAAAAATCTGAGGAAGTATTCCTGGGAGCATGTAAGCATAAATCAGGATCTGGCAGAGAACAGGAATACTGAAAGCAAAGGTTTTATTTAAGCTGCAGAAATCTGACCAGATCTGGGTCTAGACAAAGATGAAAAAGGAATTTTATAGGAAGGTTCTTTTATTCTAGAGACTTCACCTTCCCCTCTCCCCCCCATCCACTCTGTATAATTTGATTAATGAATGAAACATTTCTTCAGAGAGCTTTTATTACTTTAAAAACAGATTATTGCCATCACTTGTATGTTACGTAACTCTGGTATTTAAAGGCTTCTAAGAAGCATATTTTAATTGTAAATAAATAATGTACAGTATGTAGATATTTATCTATATTCTATCTATATATATATATGTATATGTATAAATTAATTATTTTGTATATAATTCAGTGCAAATCACTTGCATCAGTTGGACCTTAAGTGGATCTGTCACTTGTTTCTTAGTGTGTCACTGCGACATAAGCTGTGTTTGCTGTTATCACAGGGCTGCCAGGCATAACTCGTGTGATAACAAACGCCTGCTCTCAAACGTGTTCTGTGTTTGTGTGTGCTGTGAGAAGGTACCTAGAAATAGATGTAGGAAGAATTACAGGAACTAAGGAAGAAGGAGGTTACAGTGCATTTAAAAATAATGAGGGAATCAGTCTCACCAAATAAAATACATGGAGAAGCATCTGAGACAGACATTGTGGAGGCCACTTACGTTCAGCTGCAGAATTGTGACTTTTAGTAGAAGGTGTTGAAAACTTACCTGTCGCCTTAATGACTGGTGTCTATCAGTAGAGAACCTCACTGTGTGCAGTGTTCCAGGTAACTGCTCATCCTCAGACAGCACAAGGTAATGCTGTGTGTCCTGAGGTAGCTGAAATCAGACTGGTAACTTATTAAGCTGTAAATTATTATTTTTTTGGTAAGCATTTTGTCTAGGTTCTGAGTGTTTCTGTGCTCTTTCCTTCTCCCATAGAGACGGCTAATCCAAAGCAGGTTTTCCACATCCAGTGGACACAAAGACGTGCAGATGAACACCATGCCTTTTAATATTCTTACTATACAGATAACTATGCTTTTTTAAGATTTTAAACCTATTTTTGAGAGTTAAAAGACTAAATAAATGCTATTCTTGGAAAGAATGCTTTTATAGTAACAGCAGGCATTTTCATCTTATATTGCGCTGATCTGCATGATCCCACTTCTGTAGGCACTGGTGGGAGCAGGATCAGCACTATGAGGAGTAGGAGCCATTTAAGCCTATTATATAATTTCATTTTCAGGGACCTATTATTTTGCTAATGGAAGAATGCTTTAAAAGTAATAATAATAATTTGTCAACATTGCCTTTGAGGCAGGGTTCCATTTTGTTTTTAACTAACCTACGACCAAAATGTTATTACATCTATGACTCAATAAGAATGTACAAGCCTGTTAATACTGTTCTTCATTAATTGCATTTGTTCACTTAGAATTTATTTATTGCTGCATATACCAGAGGAGTCACTCACAGCCAGTGTTTCAGATCAGTCCTTCCAACAAAATCCAGACAGATTAGTATGAGGTCGATTAAGCAGGATGCGTTGCCTATGTGAAGCTGCAGCTTTGTGCCCTGATTCAGTGAATGAGGAAGTCTCTTCAAAGCCAGAGATCTGAACATTCCCCAGGTGTGGGAGCTGTGCAGTGGACTGTGTTTGGTGCCAGCTGCTAGAGCGTGACCCCACGCGCCATCCTGCACACACATGGATGTGCTGGCAAGGGCCAGCTCTGCGAGCTGAGGCAGCACACCTGTGGGAGCTCAGGGTGGACAGGGTGACCCAAGGTGACCCACAGTGTTCCAGCGTGTCCTTGTGAAGGAGCAGGACTCCAAAAATGTCACTGTCATCTTCGCCCATGAGCTGTGTCACTCACGTTTTGTTGTGCAAGTCCTAGGACCAGGGATGTTGGCTGCCTGGGAGCTCCCGCCTCAAGTTTACGGCCAGCAATAGTTGCAATGTGCAACTATCAGGAGCTTTAAGTCCTGCAGACAGGGGAGCGCTCACGGGGCCCTTCCGTGGCCGTAGCGGGGTCTGCCAGCTCAGCCTTCCCAGGAGCAAACAGTGTCTCCCCAGCTGGGAATGCCATTCCAGACAGCAGCACCTCCTCCCAAATGCCTGTGGCCATGGCAGCAGATTTTATGCCGGCTGTTTTCCAAAACATGAGCAATTAGAGTACTTCTGCTACATTAGTTTACATAAATAAATACAACAGTGCCTCAGCATTAACAGGCACAGAATTTCTAGCCCTGGGAATGGCAGTGTCTGGCGACAAATAATGCCTTAAGGAAAAGAAGGAAAAACCTGGATGGTAGTTTTATCCCGTCTCACAAGTCGTTGCTCAGCTGGAAGAGGCCCTGTGCCACCTGCCACCCTTAGCAAGGTAGGGCTCTTTTCCTGCCCTTGCAGAAGCTCTGTCATGAGCTTCTGACATCTCCAAGCCATGTATTGTTGAAATAAGATTTCTTCAAAATGCACATTATGCCATGTCTACCATTCAGCTACCACAGTATTTTGTATTGTTACATTGATACATTATGATAATTGCATTTTTAAATGTTATACTCATATCAATACCTCATATTTTTACCTCATCTGTTGGTATCAGTCATTAGTTGTAAATAAATAATTTCAGAGTTGAATAAATTTGCATACACTAAAGAATCATGTTTCTTTGTGCTCTTTTTTCATCCACTGTCTCAAGTATGCTGCATTTAAGCCTTGGATTTCTTTATTGCAACCTGCTGTACACTAAACTGTTCTGGTGTGGGACTTCAGTAATGACTGCAGGCTCAAAATGATATTGTTGTCCATTATACTTAGTCTGTAGTATCCTTATGTATACATGAGCTTCATGACAAAGATTATGTTTTCCAGATTCAGTCATGTTTCTGCATCTATGTTCTTGTCAATAATTTAGGTCTAGGTTCGTGGGAGTGACTGGAGCTGGGAGGGTGAGTGCTGGGTTCACACTCTCCAACATCAGCCATCTCAAATCCATCATGCCATTGCAAAGAGTAAAAGGTGCAGTGGCATGATAGTGATTCCTGTGGTTTGTCTTACACATTCTACAGATGGATTAAATGTTCCTTTGGATGGCTGTTGTGATATAACCCAGCTGGCAACTAAGTACACTCTCTATCCCACCACCTGGAGGGACAAGGAAGAGAATCAGAAAAAGATAAAACCTAGGAGTTGAGACAAGAAGAGTTTAATAATTGAAATAAAGCAAAATTATTACTGTTGTTGTTACTAATAATTATTATTAGTATTGTTATTATTGCTATTATTAACAACAACAAAAAGGGGATAAAAAAGAGCGGAATAAACCCCAAGAAATTAAAATGATTCACAGTACAGTTGCTCACTACCCACTCACCAGTGTCCAGCCCATCCCTGAACAGCAATTGTCACCCCCAGCCAACTCCTCCAGTTTATATACTGGTCATGATGTTCTATGGTATGGAATATCCCTTTGGACAGTTTGGGTCAGCTGTCCTGGCCATGGTCCCTCACAGCTTCTTGTGCAGCTCCTCACTGGCAGAGTATGGGAAACTGAGAAGTCCTTGACTTAGGGTGAGAACTACTTAACAACAACCAAAACATCACTGTGTTACCAGCATTATTCCCATACTGAATCCAAAGCACAACTCTGTACCAACCTTTAAAAAAAAAAATTAACTCTATTGCAGCTGTAAGCAGGTCATATGCCTATATCCCTCCAACTTTCTCCTGACTTAGTAAAAGAAGCAGTCTTCAGAAAACAGGGTGCTGAGCAGAGTCAGCTATGAGAGACCATCTAGGAGGGGATAAGCCTTTATGTCCCACCATTTGGAGAAAGCTTTATATTAAAATTTGGATTGAAAGGAAGCACTTTTTTCCAATTGTCTGCCATGGCAGAGATGGTCAGCTGTGTAAGTCCATTCTTTCTTGCAAAAAAACCCTATATTTCATGCGCTCTCATTCCTATTTCTCCCTCCCACCCACCTGCAGTAATGTCAGGGCAGTGAGGCTGTCTTAACCCTAAGAGCACTGATGTTTCAGCTCCTGGTATGCACAGACTTTATAGTGTTGAATTCTTGGGTGCCCATCCTCTCTACACCTTGCAGGAGTCACCAGCAGGGCAATCCCTCTGCTTGATGCATTTACATGGCAGAATCAGTGTCACTCTCAAGAGATACTTTTGGCAGGCCTAAAAGGTGTTGCTCTCCAAAGTAGTTGTTAGATGAGAGCACAGGCTGAGCACCCTGAGATGACTGTGAGGTGAAAATATTGGAATAAATATCCAGAAGACTGCTGGAGCCTGCCAATCAGATAGGAGAAGATGAAAACACATACTGCTGCTCCAGCTCAGTCGTGATGTGAAAACGCTGGGGAGTGAACACAGACCTTGCCAGACAGAAAGCAGCATGACCCACTCACAATCCCATGGGAATTCAGCATGAACATGTCATGATCTCCTTGCCAGATGTGTGTCAGCCACAGCTGCAGAAAGGCTTCATTTGGATGAGTGCTAGACCAGGCAGACTATTGTTACAATGCAGTTACACATCAGGGTGTGACAGGACCAGGAATATAAGGGATCAAGCCACAGATTCATAACAAGGTAGGTGTTTGGGTTTTCCTAAAACGTACATTTAAAATTACGACCCTCAATATCCTGGGCCACTGAGCAATACAATGTAGAAAGCCAACAAGTCTGCCAGAGCACCAGCTGATGCAGAGCAGAACCTACTGTGCAACGGCAGCCCACCCTGCTCCATTGTGCAAGACTCTGCTCAGCAAACACAAGGACGTGTGGAACTCAAGGGCAAACGCAGGCCAGGGCAGTGGGTCCAGGTTAATGAGTAAACAACACAGAAAATGTCACAACACGGCAGAGAACTATTTGCCTGTCCTACACAGGCTGATGTTGGGGAGGTCTCACACACTTGAGATACCCTCCCTAACCCCACAGCAGGTCCCAGACACCAGAGCCTCTATGCCTCTGATGAAGGTCAGCATCTCTTGCAGAAAAAGTAACCTAGACACTTAGCTCCTTCCACCCCTCCGGCTCCAAAACAAGGATCTCTATCCCGATACCTTAGTACTGAAGTCCCACAGGTAGTTATTTTCCACTGCTCTTTTCCACTGCCCGAGCCGAGTCCTTGAGCCCAGCATGCCTTCTGTCCCACTGAGTCCCTGCACACCTGCCTGCAGGCTGGGCTCCAGCCTGCACATGCTATCCCATCCCAGGATGCACATGAGGACACAGCCTTTAGGGCAGGGTGACCGTGGCCAGGTGGTCAGTGGTCCCAGCCCCAGCTGCAACAGTGAGCCAGTCATGGCCAGCCTGACAGGACTTGAATAGAGAATGTCCTGTGACCCACAATAGGGACAAAACTCCAGGGTGAGGAGAGATCATTTCAGGAAGGCCAGAGCAGTAAAATAACCATAAGCTTCAGTCCCGTTGTAATGACAAGTTGGGGCTTTTGATCCTCTCCCAGGGATGAGAATCCCGCAAGATGGAGAGGCTAAATGCAGTGAACTGCTCTCTGCCTTGAGCAGAGACTTGAACAGCCATGTGCAGGTCCTTAGCAGGAGTTTGCAAGGGGGCAGGATAAGCTCCTGGCTGTGCTGGTGCTTCAACAAGAGAATACCTGGTTCTGCTGCAAGAGCAGTTGCATGAAGCTCTGCTGGCAGCCAGCTACAGAATTACAGCTTATTTCTTAATCAAAATGCCCAATTCTGCAAAAGACACAAAAGACACAAAAGAAGAGAAACACAGCCTAAAACTACAGATTCTGCTCTATCTCCTGCTCATAGCAGCCCCAAGACAGACACATGGCCACAAACAGAGCCAGCATTTACTGCAGTGAGGATTTGCAACAGCTTGCGATTTATGGGAGCAAATTAGCCGCAGGGCCATCTGTCCTTCCCCAGACCACTGGCCTGCTCCTTGCTGGAATGACTGCGATTCCTTGAGAGGATGTGTATTGAATTACTTGCCTTTTTTTTTTTTTAATTAAATAAACGTGGGAACCACAGGTGGTGGAGCAGAGGACAGTAACCCTCTCAGCAGCAGCATCTGCAGGCCAGCAGTGCCCCACCACGTGTGTGGGACAGATGCTGGCTAAGGGCAGCCTGACCCCCAGACCCACCCAGCATCTGCCAGCCCACGTGGCCACCCCCCTGCTCCCTGCTAACAACAGCCAGGATTGCTCTTCATGGCAGTGGGACATGGAGCACCACAGCTGCTCTGGCTTGACAATAAACAGTGAGACCTTCTTTTGCCTCCAGACTCTTTCAGCTTAGAGACTTACCATGGGAGTAGTCCAAAGCAGGAAGTTTTTACTAACATCAAAAACCCATCCCTGTGTCTCACTGCTGGCCAACCAGCATGAGAAAGGAGCCCATCACAGCCAAAGTGTAGAGCACTATGGGCTCATGGCTGCTCTGGTATTTTCCCCAGTGTTGTCTGGTGCCCAGCAGGATAGGAGCTCAGAATCGGACCTATTAAGAGAAAGTACAGGATTTTAACTCCTTAGCCTGGATTTCTCGTTCCCTGAAGAGTCATGTCCCTTTTCTCCCGGCCCAGGGAGGAGGGATCACACAAGAGCCTTAGCCAGGCTCCCAGAACTGGGCTCAACCCCATCTGTTGCTTTGCAAAAGAGGCAAAAAGAAAATTGTTTAAGGAAAACTTCCCATTGTTCAGTGGCTGTACTTGGGGATCCCCAGTGAGCAATAGGGCTGCTGGTCAGGAAGGACAAACTCTACTGCTGCAGATGCATTGATGCAGTATTGGCAGCAATGCCCACATGCAGGGCACATCAACACTCCCTCTGTGGCCATGGGACACCCACAACACCATTTCAGAGCCAGTGTTTGTCCCTCTTTCCTGTTTCCTACAAGGCTGGGGAGCCCAAGCCAGTCGTCCACTAGCACAACGTGGATGCTCAGCTTTGCCAACAGGGAACCCACCCACCTCATCATGCAGAGAGCCACCACCTGTGTATTAATTACAACCCTTTTCCAAACACTGAACCATCCCCCAATCCACAAGCATTGCCTTGGCTGGGGTTCACTGCCTGGCCATGCTGATGCCCAGTCTTTTTAACCTATGGTTGTCCTCATGTCCTTCTCTCCACAGCCAAGGAGGTGCCAGAACACTTGTAAAGTGCTGGGCACTGACATTCATCACACTGCTGAAACTACCAGTTAAAAGTTTGCGGTTATTATCAATACAAATAAAAATAAAGGTTGCAAATGATGAAAAATTAAAAGGGTATCACTGGGTTAAGCTAAAATGTTACAATATGGCCTCCTTGGCCTTCCAATATGTTTTGCCTTGGGCAACCTTTTCCAGCAATGACTGGTATTTATCAGCAAAAAGATACAGTTATTGCATTTGGGTTTTTCAAATAATTGAGTAATTTAATCTTTTAAGTGCTTCTGAGATCACTTGCTGTAATTAAAGACAGAAGATGAATGACTGAAGTACAAGAGCACTGGAGGACTTTAAAAATGGACATGTCCTTGACTGCATCGACTGTTCATTTATGTAACGATGATCCCACATTAATATGACTAAACAGATAAAAGGAGAAAAGAGCTTGGTTGCATTATTTTTCTTCCAGCCCAATAATAATATATCATCAGCCAGAGGAATGTGCCCGTGAATACCAAGCAGGAGCAACCACTTGCTGCCAAGAGCAGGACCCCGCCGCCTCCTGCTGTGAGGTGCAAGGAAAGGCAATATCCGCTCACGGATCCCGCAGCAATGTGGCAGATAAATGAGTTACAAATGTCTATAAAATTCACAAACTTGCATCCGAAGTGGACTTAAAAGCTCAGCAAGTGCTGGGAGAGGGAGCTGCAACACTGGCAGTTTCCTTTACGAGCACTTATTTTCTTGGCTTTTGGAAGTAAGATCCATCTAATCCTAGCAGACAGGGTGAGGCAGAAGGGTTGCTACAAAGTGCAAAACTATTGACAAAAAAATCTGTAAGGCCTGTAAGCAGAATTTTGCCTTCTAAGTAAGCTATATGCCTTGGCATAGCTCTGTCATAGCTCAGTACTTATCTCCCCATTTCATAGCCCAAGTGTATATAAATATGTGCCCAAAGGGGGAAGAAGGGGTGATGAGAGACCTCTGCTCCATTCTTCACGAAGTGCCTGGGCCACGCATGTCCCAGACTGGAGGAGCAGCAGCCTTGCACCCCTCAAGGAACCCTCCAGGCTGCCCAGAGAGGCTGCAGCCTGCTGGGAAGTCCTCCTTCCCCTCTTGCTCCCCTCCCTTTCCTGGCAGGGCACCCGACAGCCTCCAGCTCAACTGCACTATTGCCAGACTACAAAACTTTGTCACCTCGTAAAACTTTACAGCGCAGGTAGTTTATACCACTACACCTCTTGAACTGAACACTCAGCCAATTCACAGTTTCCTCTGGCAGGAGGAAAACCAGATTTCTTGAGTCAGGTGTTGTGTTTGTGCAGCCCTGCTGGTTTACAGAGCTGCTGAGAGCCTTTTACAGAGCCCTGAATGTAGAAGGCAGCGATGCACGGCCAGCTCAGTGCCGAGAGCCAAACCACCACTTCAGCCAGGATCTCACCAGGCCATGCCACTGGCCCTGCTTTTCCTCCAGGCCTCAGCACATCTCCCACTTGGAAGGTGTTGCTCCAGCTTGGAAATGCATCTCATAAGGCACAGCCCCAAGGGAAGCTCTGTCTTGGAAGCTTCTGAGAACCAAACATGTGGGACTGAGAAGTCACTACCAAGGTGCTCTCCTCCCCTGCAAGGACTGATGCGATAAAAAACATCAGCAAGAAGTCCTTCATACATCCCAGATTACAGGGGAAATATTAAAACTCACCCTTCCCCATGAAAAAGAAAAAAAGAAAAAAACCCCAAACACTTAGTTTTCTGTGTTACTCTTAGTAAGGAAGAAACTGTTTCCACTAACAGAAAAGAACTAAAGTAGAAACTAATCCCACTCACTGTGAATTTGTAGAATTTAGAAAACATCACTGCTGTAATTCCCCCGCTTTGCTCAATGCTGGTGACTGACCACCCCTCCTGAACCTCAGACTTCCATGGATCTCCTGGGACTTGGACCAGATTTCGATGACCTCAGGAGTGCTGGGATCACATAATGAGGCTTCACCATGTTGCGAATAATTCTTGTGACAAGAAAAAGGGTTTTGACAGTTAAATTCCTCACATAGGAGGTACATCATTGAAGGAAGTACACCACTGAGAGAGAAATATGGGAAATAGGAAAAAATATATATATTTTTAACAAAGAATATTCAAAGTCCCATGGCCCATCCCCACAGAAGGGGACTGCTCACTCAGCTACCAGGATGAGGAACTTGCACATCTGCTTGTGCCTGTGGCTCTTCTGCCCTGCTTCGTTAGTATTTTCCCTGGCTTCTCTCTGCCTCACTGGTGCTTTTGCTACTCCTTCAGAAACATAGAAAGCATCACAAAATAACAGCCAGTGAAATGTCAGCACCCACAAACATCCTGGCAGCAGGCTGCTGTTATTTCAACTTTCTGATTTATTGAAAATCTTAATTTTTCTCAGGACTGCTTGACAGTGGTGTTTCTGTTCAACTCATGAAGCAAAGTATAAAGCTCTGATACACTGGGCCCTGACACTTTCTTCTCACCTCATTATTCCTTTTTTCCAATCTCTTATAAACGGTGGACTTAACAAGAAGGGTGGGCTTAACAAGACTGCACTAGCCATAGCCTTGAGAGGGCTGAGGAAGGGTGGTTTGGCAATTCATGAGTGGCACATCAAAGACAGGAAGAGCTTTCCCTTTTCTTTTCCGTGCCTCCTTTTCTTGGCTTTGCTTGAGCAAAGAAGGAACAGGATTGAACTTTCCTTGCCAAAGCTGAAGTCTGGCACCTAGAATTGACTTCTTCACCCTGAACAAGGGAATTTTCACCTCAGCAGTCTCTGCAAGCAGAATGAACAGATCAAGTTTTCTAAGTGACTCGAAAGCATCACATACAAGGCAAGGAGAAAAGGGCAAGTTGTGTGTTTAAACATGCTGAGACTTATATGATCCCTGTTCACTTCATTCGGTTTCTCCCATTCTGCTTCCCCTTCCCTTAATCTTGACATTTACTTCCCTTAGGATGTTTAACAATGATGCCACAAACAGACTGCTTAGTGCTGAACTATGCTGACAGAATCCCTGAAGCCTGGGAGTAACTCTACTGGAACAGAAGTTTTTACTGCAATGTTACTATGGAATAAGCTATTACACCAAAGAACTCTTAAATTGGTATGGTTACTTCCAAAGACTTCCTAAATAGCAGCACTCACTTCAAAAAATAAAGGAAAAAAAAAAAAACTTAAACAACAAAAGCCCTCCAAACTCCTAGGTCTGTTGGAAAAACATCTGTTTAGCCACAGGCCCCAGTAATCTCCAACAAAAGCTAGAGTTATTTCTGTGTGACTGGAAAAACAAACAGCAACACAAACTCCTTGCAGAGTTATCACAATAGCCTCTCCTGAGGTACTCTGTACCTCATGCTGCAGGCAAAGAAACCGGACAGATTAAACAGTAAGATCATGTTACAATTTGTTACATTCAGTATCTTTATTTCACTTCTGCGATTGTTATAAAAACAATATAACATTCATCCTGTCATTTAGCAAAGACATCCCTCCCACAGTCACTCTGCACAATCTTTTCAAGAAATAAACCAGAAGCTTTGCACACATATCACAAAAATATTTTGAACAGATATAATGTTTAATCTGGAGCATTGAGTAAACTGGCAACAACATTTTATTCTATAAACACAGTTAAAAGTCAAGAAAGCAATCTACCTGAAAAACTGCAAACTGAACATGCTGAGCCTTGTTGCTCCTCAACAAACCACCAGCCACCACCAAAATGTCTTTGCAGCCTGAGTAGGGAGCCCACTCTGCTCAAAGTCCTTGCTGCTGCCTGCATTTCTGCTCAGGATGCACAGATGGGGTTGGGAGCACCAGGTCACTGCTCTCATGTGGGTGTCCACAGCAGGACCAAAGGATGTGACTGCCACATCAGTTTGCATAAGCACACCTTGGACAGGTATCCAATCTTTGCCTACTCAAGGGCTTCTCTGTTGTTAGTGAAGAGTGATTTTTTCAAGACATTTGACAGGAAATTTGCAATGTCCCCTGATTACATAAAATAAGGCAGATTCCAGAGGCAAAGCAATACCATTCCCTCCATCAGAACAGCCCATCATTGTGCAATTCACTGGCCCAGGAAACAGCACAGGCAGGATGCTTGGGAGAAGGCTTTGGCAACCACCATGCCCTGCTCAAGCCAGCTGTGCTCTGCAGTGACATTTAAAACCTCTTCCGAAGGCAACTACACCAAACGCTGTGTTAGCTCCACGGGTCATGGCTCCATGAGTGGATCCAATCACACAGCAACAAATCCCAGTTTACCTACAAATTTGCTATCCAGCTGGTGCCATCTGCCTGTCGGTGGTTACATATCACCCAGCTCTATGGGAAGAGCCTGCCACGCCTCCTCCGTGCTGGGACTGCTGCTTCACACACTGTGCCGTGCTGGGCCATTCCACTGCTCTCGGCAGCAGCTGGATGGACGGGAACTGCTCGTGAAGCATCAGGTCAGGCCAGCGTCCATCAGCACTGTGCCCACGGCACCTGTGCTCCGTGCTCTTCTGGATTTGCCCTGCCCAGGCCCCCTGAGCCCCCTCAAACCCAAGGGAGGCAGGTACAACCCACATACACCTGGGTCCTCAGAAACATCAGGCCCCAAAACAGCAAAACACACACCACATGCACACACACATACAAAATGCACAGGCTGGGCATGACCTGGGCACAGCCTGTGCTAAATGAACATCACTTTTTGTTACGCACTGCAAAGGCAGCCGGCAGCTGGCATAACGCGTTGCACGGTGATTCACTGCCGTGCCAGGGAAAAGCCATTCCACGTTCCACACTCAGGGAGAGCTATTTCTTCATAATCCTCACTGCACCAGGCACCAACGCATAAATACACAGCAGTTCGAAATGTGCTCTTCTACAGCAAGTCCTATCAGTCTATAAATAATTTTTACATGTGTTTTTAATACTTCATCGCTGAAATGTGCACCTTAATCTCAATACCAAAATATATGTAATTGCAAAGAGAGACCATTTAAAGACTGGAACGGGAGGAAAAATATATTAATCACTACGAGAAGATACTATTTTTTTTTCCTATACATTATTTAAGAAAAAATATAATCTTAAATTACAAATTAAAATCATATTTCATATGTAAGTTTTAATTTACAGTATAGAATCACAGAGTGTTCAGGTTGAAAGGAACCCTGGGAGGTCATTTAGTCATCTTCTAGTAATCTAGTAAATAAACATCACATTTAATACAGCATAATCAGCTTTAGTAGATAAACAATTCTTGATTAACACAGAGCACAGTTCTTTTAAAATGTTCTTTCCAGTGAGTGACATTGTCCACATAACAATAAAAATACAATTGCAGCTGAAGGGAATGAAGGCCTAGAGTTAGAGAGTAGAGAAAAATGACCACATTGCTTTATATTGAGGACCCTCCAAATCAGCAATTCACAAGGCAGGCAAAATGACATAGTTTTTTTTCCCATTCTCTCTCTACTAATAAACAATGGTGCTAACATTTTGTTATTTTATCCTGTTGAGAGAAAAACAGGTGCCCCTCAGACATCCACTAATACTTTGGGATGAAATGCTACCAGATCCAGTTACTCGAAGGAGAACCTCCAGCCAACCTGTGAAAGGCTTGGCCCAACAGCTCCACAGTATCAGACCCTGGAAGCAATAAAGTTCAGCACTATTACACAAAAATGCTGGCTTTTAAAGTCTCTGCACTTAACAGAAATAGCATGCAGAGACCATCCCTGCTAAGTTACCTCAAGCTTCCAGCATGCAAGTAGCCAGGCAGCAGTAGTGGCAGCTGAATTCAACGGGCTGTGAGAAGTGCAGTAACGGGGTGTCCCAGCTGTGCCATGTCCCTGGGTACAGGGCAAGAGGACATGGGGTCAGGCATACAGCTTTCTGCCAAATGAGACAGTGAAGACATCCCAGTTCCTGCCTTTTTTTTTTCTGAGCAAACCAAAGGGAAACCCCTTCATCCTTCCTATCTCTTCCCAGTAGATGGCATGACCCCTGCAATCCCTGTTTCCTACCCCCCTGAGAAAGACAAAGTTCTTTTAACTAAAGTTCCCCAGTGGCATCCTGAAGTAAGATGTAGTCTCAGGACTAGTTAACTGATTTATCAAGAGCTCCCAGCAGTAGACTCATTTTCCCCTGTTCTTCCTCCTGCATCTGCTTTAGGAAAGGGATTAATCTTTCCCCCAGCACTGCTTTTTGCAATTCTCCTCCATCTTTCTTCTCAGTCATGATCCCTGTTTCAGTTAGGTTCTAGCTCTGGTTAAGAAACATCAGTGTTAAACCCAATTTGGAAAAGTAAACTCTTGTTTCACCCCAGTCTTGGAGAATTTGACATTTAGGCTCTTCCATCACACCAGGTTTTCAAAATGTACTTTCACCTGTCCAGTTCAGCGAGGCAAATCCAAGAAGGGGAAAGCACGAGCTCAACAAGAGGTCCCAGGGAAAGTTGTGAGACAACTCCAACCACAGGACTCAAGGACTGGTTATAAACCAAAGGTACTGTAACAGAAAAAATGATTTCTGGAAGCCATATGCAAGCAGTAGTTTCTCAATGTCAATATCCTGCAGTATAAGGCAATGTAAATGCCTTCCTAATGCTGAAGCAATCACAGCATTGTGCATTCTTATCTCAGATTTCCCAAGGGGATGCAAGAAAAAGGACAGTGAGTGATTTATTCAAAGGAGAAGCTCTATTTGTATCTTCTTTCTACTCTCTTGGAGTAGTAAGTAATGAAGAATATAGTAACAATAAAAGCAACAAATATGAAAGAGATAAAGGCTAATAACGATTTTCTCGTTCGGAAGAAGTGGCATTCGGGACACGAGGAAACCTCTTCCGGACACAGCAACTCAGGAGTTTCAGGACCAGGAAAACCATTATTGCCAATTATTTCTCTGTAATGTTTCAGAGAAGGCTTTGGTTCATATTGATTTGCAACGTAGCTGTAGAGACCATACTTAGGAGCAGTCTTGTCATTAAAAGAATAGACAAAATATCCTTGAAGGTTAACATCATCCAAGGTGTAAGCTGCAAAAGAACACAAAGGGTGGAAGAAATGAATCAATGTCACTTTGCGTTCAAGAGCACTAACATATGTAAAGGAGGGGCAGGGAAATGTTAAACCCACATCTGCACTTCTCCTCTCCAAAATTAGGTAAGGTACATGTACATCTGTGAAGTGTTTCTCATAAAAAGTAAGAATCTGCCAGCCATTGCCAGAAAGTGTGATCTGTGAGTATCCTGCCATTCATTTCCTTGTTCTTGGTAAACACAGCTGTGAGTGCCTGACTGTGTTTAATGATCAGCATGGAGCCTATCATGAAAAGATGACTCTCTTTGTTATGTATAAAGAATGTGTGAAAGAATATAGGTTTTGGGTTTCCTGCCCCTAGTTTTCTGCAGGCTGTTTCTCTGATTGCTCCTTCTCCCTTGCAGGGCACATCCTGATGGGGACAGTCAAGGAACAGAGGATGTCAGGCTGCACTTCTCACTAGCAAAGGCACAGTGACACCAGAAAAATCACACAGCCACGCTGAGGTTGTGCACTGGGATATCACCAGTGCAAGGGGAAAGGTTATGCAAATCACAGCCCTCTCTTGTTATTAACCCAAGTTTCTGATCCAAGATGACCTGTATTAGTCTTTATTGAGAACATGTCCACATTCCATACTGCTAACTCAGCTACTGGAAGAGGCTCAGCAGCTGCAGTGTTAACCTTGAGCCATCCATCCCGCTTGACAAAAAAAATCAGTCCAAGGTAGTAAACACAAACTGCAACAGTTAATCTCTCAAAATCACTGTTTTAACAAATTAAAGCAGATGAACACAGAACTGAATTTTCATATGCTTCTGGAAACAATCCTTTCTGAAGCCACATGCAAGACTTTAGCACCTCTAACCTACTTTTTACATGTAAAATGAAATAATATTTACTTGCCCTTTTACAGAGCTGCTGCCCAGGATAATTAGTTGTGTTTGCAGAACTTCAGGTGGATTTAATGGTGTTACATAAATGGTTACTGCTGTTCTTTGTTTTCAGCTGGCAAAGATGTACTTAAACAGAGTACAAAGCACTTCAAAATATGCACTTCAAAATACAGCCTCAGTCCAAAGGGTCCCATACTGTATCCTGGAATCATTTGTCTGCACAAACCTGCTGGTTCCTTCGGAACAATGCAGGTGAGCAAGATTACATGCAAAAAAATTTCCACATGCAGTGCCTAAAACTAGCTGGAGGAAGAAGGCAGAACAGGGACTTTAAGGCCAGGGCATACACATACCAATCTCCCTCTACACCATGACACTGAGGTAAGGACACAAGATTTCTAATTCATCTCAGTTACTGCACAAGGTCTTGCAAAAAAGAAATCCAAGTATTGGAGAAACCTGAATCAATCATGATGCCAAGGTTATGTAATGACAAGATGGACAAAAGTGCAATACCAGAGAGGAAGAAGGAAAAAATGGAAAAGCTGACAGACCAAACACTATGGAGGGGTGTATGGCGTCTAAAGGGGGAGATCCTAAAGTATTATGGCTAGTTAGCAGAGACGTATTTATCCATCACAAAGGTGAAAAGATAAGAAAAAAGCTGAATAAGCTGAAATAACACAGGAGCTATCTGCAGGCCTGGACAGAAGAGGGAGAAAAAAGTGACTGGAGGACAGTGCTACCAAAACAATACAAAGGGCAAAGTTCTGTAAAAAACAGAGGCATGTGTAGGTGTTCTTGCTAATGGGAACTGGGAGAAAAGCCCATATCCACAGATACTTTGAAAACAGAAGTGCCGAGGAGACAAGCAATACATAAAAAAATCAGTTTGAAACCACAAGCCCAAATATAGCCAAAATATGTGTTTTAACTATAGATGTATAAAACATGCATCCAATGCTACAAAATGCTGGAGAATGAACTCTTGGGCCCTTAATATTGATGCTCAGTAATTTGCGAAAGAGGTGGAAATTACAGAGGAGGAAGTTAACGTCAATAGTTAATAAAGTGGACGCAAACTTCCAGCCATCCTTCACTACCTATCAGAAGAGTGGAACAGATTATATAAAGCTTGATAAATATGAAATTTAGGACATAATAGATGATTAATGCCAATCAGCTTAGCTTTATGAAAAATGAATCTTGTCAAAATAACTTGACATCTTTTTTTCTGAGATCAGCAGATCAATAAAAGTAATGATGTTTGATGCTATATACTTAGAGCTTCACAAGGCAAATGACTTGGTATTATATGGCATTTGGATCAAGAAAATAGAATGTTATAAGGTCAAGGGAAGCCCATAATAAACAGATTTCAACTGGTCTCAAGTAGAATTAAGAAGTAATAGAACTAGAAGTAAGTCTAGAAATGTAATTGCAGGTAAGTGTTACAGTGTGTGTACTTCTACAATGGTCACGGAGCTTGACTTTTTGCACTAAGTTATTTAATGATCTTAAATATATCAGCAACCTGAAATAAATGTAAAACTATTTCTCACAGTCTGCAAGTATCACAAAGATTAGAGACATAGCTTAGCTAGCGTAGCAAAATTTGCACAAACATGCAGCAGGCATTTGAACATGACCAAATGTGGAGATGTCAAAGAACAAGCAGACCTACTTTTGAAGAGGCAGTCCTGCTTGGAATGGGGGACAGGAATCTGTAACTGAGTTTAAAATGTCAGTAAATCGCCACAGAATCTGTGTAACCAACCTGCTGCCACAGCCAAGAAGGCCAACAGCCTGCTTGCATGTAGAAATGAGGAGGGTAAGAGGTTATACCTGCCTAAGTGTGGCTGTGACAGGAACAGAGTGTCCAGGTCTGGGTTTACCCCTCTCATGAGGAATACCAGCATACAGGGGAAAACTTAACAACTCAGAGCTTTAAAATGATGCTTTATAGCAAGGGACACAAAGAGCTTTGTCTCTATTATCGATCAAAGAGATGAATGAGAGATAACTTATCTTGTGTCTGCAAATACCTACAAAGGTAAAATACATGTGGAAATGCGCAACAAAATT
>WAAG01092650.1:7673-24301 GCA_013390105.1 Tichodroma muraria
ACAGCTATTAAAGAGCTGTGAACATGGGAGGAATTTCATGATACAAATGTTTCTGGGCGGCTGTTATCATGAAAAGTATGTTCTGTCTTGTTTTCTTTCAGTTATTAGTTCCATAGTGAGTAAGAGATGCTCCAATCCCTAGAAGAATTGAAGAAAGAGTATTCTAGATTTGTAAAACTGACTGAAAGTTTCTAAATGTAATTTCTGTATGTTGTCAATGAGAATGGGAGAAATTTTGGTAATAGAGGAAGAATGTTTGAAGGGTTTCATTCTAATTCTAAGAGTTTGTTTTTTTTCTTCTTTCTTTTTTTTTGTGTTAGTTAATAAAAGTCTGTCCTTTTCAAGTTTAAGCCTGCTTTGCTCTTGATTACAGAATTTCCTTTTTTTAAAATTGGCAACCCAAATTAATAGTTTTCTGTCTGGTTCACACTGAAACCACGACACTCCCACACCTGAGCTCTCAGGGGATCAGGTGCTTCACGTGGGATGGCTAAGGAAAATCCATGGGCTGACCACGCCAGTTCAGCAGGATAAAGAGCTAAATCACATTTCTACAGTGCCCAGGTTCCCTGCAATTCGCTCTTGCAAACTTGAGTCCATCAAACATCTTACCTGATTACAGGTGTTAATGTCTATTCCACTTTTCAGGTATTCCACTACTTTGTCCAAATTGCCAGCTCTGGCAGCTCGGAGAAAGCTTGCATTGCTGTCAGACTGTAAAAAGAGAGAAAAAAAAATTCTCCAATTAGCCCCTGTCTAAACCAGAGTGGAACTTCATCAGTGGTGAAAGGTGTCCATATTTCATGCTGCAGGAGAATAAAACCATGAAACAGCTGAGTTTGAATTATATCTGCATTAATTAGCATATTTAAATTAGGCAATAATGGCACAAAAGAACTGCACACCTGTCAGAGTGAGCAAAATAGAGCAACAATTGCTGGCATTCAAAATTTAGCAAGAACTAAAAAAAAAAAATAAAACCAACCATAAATCATAGTAACTGATAATGTCAACAATAGAAAAATAAATGCATCAGCTTGCTAACTATAGTTTTCTGGGGAATTATATTTAAATATATGATCTCTTTATAGATATAATTTTATGTATTATTTATTTATTTATGTATGTTGTCTCTAGATTTGTATAGATGTTATTTACAGATACAGACCTATTATTTTTAGATATATATGCTCAAAGTGGGTAGCACTGCACGTGTAGCTAACCTTAGAACAAAGCGGATGAAGTACTCAAGGCTGAGTATCTAAATCCAGGATCATGTTGTAAACATTCCCACCCCTAAACTGCCTGCGCTAATACGTTAAAAAAAAAAGGTTTAAAAATCCAATAAAAAACACGTTTTCATTTTTCAGCCAGGTTGTGGGATGCACCGTTAAGCAGCAGAGCGTGGAACGCCTCGGCCCTCTCGCCTTTGTCTTTGACGGTGACACAAAACCACACCGGCTGCTTGTTTCGGAGATTTGGATGCTCCCCCGCACAGCCAAATTGGCTACTCAGACGCCTGAGACCAGGAGACAAACCCAAGCCGTGCTACAGAAGCAATGAGTACACAGAATAAGCGCTCGGGAACGCGGGCAGGGACAGCAACAATTGTCCCGGTTAAATAAACCGAGCGGGAGTGAGTGCAAGGAGCAGGTGAACAGGCACGGGAGCCTGTTTGCGGGGGCCTGAGCCCGGCCCGCACTCCGCCGGAGCGGGACTCGACGCTCCACGGGAACGCCTCCGGCTGAGCGTGTTCTCAACTGATCCCGCCTCCCTGCCACAAACGCCGGCCAGAGCCGCTCCTTCACATCATGAGAATATCCTAAAAGCCTCCCACTTCCAGCCACTTATTTCAGTTGCTCGATCCGTTCCAATGAATTTATTTTGGTCACCCTGCTTATCACGCTGCACTAACTCGCTTCGCGATCCCCGATTCCAACCTATTTTAATCTGCAACAGATGGATGTCATCAAAATGAGCCTCCTTACAACCGTGCCACATGCCAAGACAAAAAATATTCTCTTTTAAATTCCTTTCAGAAAACTTCAGCAAATTTTCCACATCTTTTCTTGATAGGAAAACAGACCATCTTTCTAAACACGCAGCAGGGGGAAAGGGTAGGTACTGTGGGAATTTACAGTGACATAGCTTTTGGCCTCAGTCGGGAGCATTTGGATGAGGTTTGATGCCAGTGCAGGTTTTGACAGGAACCTGAAAGTTCCCTTTGAAGACTAAAGGATAGCTCTTGATACTGCACCCTTTCGTGGGATGAGGATATGCTCATAAAGACACTAAATTACGTTTTAATGTTTAAATATCCTTGAAAAAAAAAATCAAGTATCTTGGTAAAAACATGAACCAAGAACAAATATCTGAGTGCATGAGGAGTAAATCTGGACACTCTGGTTGGGAAAAGCATCTTTGCCCTCAATAATACACACATTTTACCTTCTTTCCTCCCTTTTTTCCTTGCTTTACTACTACAACAATAATTTACCATAGCAAAACTACAATCATCAGCTTTATACTTTTAAAAGATTAAGAAAGAATGATGCAACAAATTAGCACCTACAACTTTGGGTTCTTAGAGATGAATCAATCATTGCCTGGTTTTATTTCATACAGAATAACATAAAAAGCTAAAAATGCTGACATAGTATTTGACATAATGCTGACATAAAAAGCTAAAAATGCTGCATAAATGTTAAAAATCTCCATTATTGCTGGAAGCTCAGATTGTGGCTAAGCCCACACAACTGTATGTAATTTGTTTCTGGCTAAGAAGACACAAGCAGTGCTTTCCAAGTAGATTCTCATTTCCTTGATTCATAATTTTATTACCTCATAATAAAATTACTGCAGTGTACATCACTTCAAGTCATTTCAAAACACTTTCCATACACCGGAATATTGATCATAATGCAGAATATTAACTTCTTGTCTACACCAAGAGTAATTCAGCAATCCATATGCTTCACATATAAATTCCCATACAAATACCAGAGACTGGTTCCACAAAATATTTAAAAGATTCAGCACCATGTTAAAAAGCTTAGAAGACTTAGAAATTGGGAGTACTCAGATCAGTTTTCTTTCCCAGCTGACCAAACCTAGTTTTTCAGTAGGTTGTCACTCATTTGTCCTTTGCCCCATCTTTTAATGTTTTTTAAAAGCATTTTTGTCAGCACTACTGTCTCAGATATTTTACTTTAGCACACTTCAAATTCAAATGTATTTTGACAAAATCCCCTCAGTAAACAACAGCAGTACTTTCTTACAGTCTTACCATGTCAGAAGACAATGAATTTGGATCCATCTGCTTTTCCAATGGATTCCATAATCTCTTGAAATATTTTGTTATACATCCCCCCACAGTCTTCAGAGCTCCTCACAGCCCCTCACGGGCCCCTCAGAGCCCCTCGCAGCCCTCAGAACTCCTCAGTCCCTCACAGCCCTTTAGAGCCCGTCACGGTCCCTCATGGCCCTTCAGAGCCCCTCATGATCCTTCACAGTCCTCAGAGCCCCTCCTGGCCCCTCAGAACCCTTCACAACCCAGCATGGCCCCCCTCAGAGCCCTTCAAAAGCCCCTCATATCCCCTCACAGCCTCACACAGTCCCTCACAGCTTCTCACGGCCCCTCACGGCTCCTCAGAGCCCCTCATGCCCCTTTAGAGGCCCTCACAACCCCTCAAGGCCCCTCAGAGCCCCTCATGGCCCCTCAGAGCCCCGCATGGCCCTCAGAGCCCCTCATGGCCCTCATGGCTCCGCATGGCCCCTCAGAGCCCCTCATGGCCCTCAGAGCCCCTCATGGCCCTCATGGCTCCGCATGGCCCCTCAGAGCCCCTCATGGCCCCTCAGAGCCCCGCATGGCCCTCAGAGCCCCACATGGCCCCTCAGAGCCCCTCAGAGCCCCTCACGACCTCTCAGAGCCCCTCATGGCCCCTCGGTGCCCCATAACCCTCACAGCCCCTTCATGGTCCCTTCACAGCCCTCACAGCCCCTCATGGTGTTTCTCAGCGAGAGAAACCGCCATATCGGTCTTCGTATTTTGGTGACTGGTGAAGAAAAGCTGACAACAAACCGTCATTTGAAGGCACTTCCTTTGCAAGAAAGAAGACAAAAACACAGACCCAGGGTCCCGTGCACCATATGGTATTTATCACATCTCCTCTTCCTAAGCACACACCCCTGAGGGGTTTTCTTATAAGTTTTACACATGTAAGCAGATCATGCTTAAAAGCAAACACTCTGCCAGTGAGGAAAGGAAAGGTTTACAGGAGAAGAGTTCACCTTAAGCAGCACTTTGTGAGCATGAGAACATGAAACCTCTGTAATTTGGGAAGGCCCAAAGCTGACATGTTAATGTGCAAAGTCTCAGCTGGCAGCTCTGCCCGCCACCCTCAGCTCAGTCAGGCAGAATTAAGGCTCACGTTGTGTACATGCAGGCATCAAAGTCAGGCAATCAAACCAATACATTATAAACATGATATAAGAATATGGTGTGAGGGACTAGAAAATACTGAGCTGGTATTTTATAATATGGGATGAATTCACCATCTGTGGATTTAACCAGCTTTTTCTAATGCACTGCTCTCAATACATACACAGTGAAAAAAATTACATTTGCAATGCAATTTTAGTACATGATATAGATACAAAGGTAGATTTATATTAGATAACAGAGGAAATTGCTCCCTGTGAGGGTGGTGAGGCCCTGGCAGAGGTTGCCCAGAGAAGCTGTGGCTGCCCCATCCCTGGAAATGTGCGAAGCCAGGTTGGACAGGGCTGGGAGCAACCTGGTCTATTGAATGTGTGGTGAATCTAGGGGGGTGGAACTGGATGACACTGAAGGTTCATTCCTAAACCTATGACTTTTGAGAAATATTTGATGTTACTGGATGTTGTAAAGATCTCTTGTCTTTTAACTTTTCTTATGAACTTTTGACTGAGAATGGGTAATTCCAGCTATAAATAAGAATTTTCAGACCACTAGGAATAAATTAACCGCAAAGTGAAAAACATCAATATAAGCTTGAGGACACTTACAGCACAAATAACTTACAGCACGAATGCAAACATTACTTTATAACTACTTTGCTGTCAGGTATTGCATAAGAAAATATAAGAAATGATCAAGTGACTATATAAATATATGTCTGTGGATTCTCCCTCTTCCTTGCTAATTACATTGCTGCAATTTAAACTGAATTTGAAACGTATATTTCAGTGATTCTCAGTAAATAAATCATATATGGAAATTAATCAAATACTCAGATGTTCCCTTCTGGTTCTTCTATCCCCACTCTAGCTGCCCTTCCTATTCCATTATGTACCACATCACTTATTGCACAAAACACACGCCTGTTTCTCAAAGACGTTTTAGAGAGAAGTGCAAAAATAAATCTTGAAATCATATGCTGTACCAAACCCAGAAAAATTTCTCCAAATATTCAAATTTGCTAGTGAAAACCAGCTTCATGCATAAGAAGGAAAGATTGAGGGAGTAGAAGGCTTCAGTTTTCAAAGGGTAGTTTTCATCATAACATTATCCAAACCATCCAAATATTTGTTTTAAATTGTGTCTGTAGAAAAAATATTTCTGCAGGTCGGATTTGGGTTTTTTCCTCTCCAAGTAAGTTGAACAACCTCAGTCTGTCCAAAATCAGAAACACCTCTGTGAGAGAACACAGTCCAGCACTATCAGCCCCTGAACATTTCTCATCAAAAAATACAGTTTGTTAATGGGACGCTGACAAAAAGAGAATTCAAAACTCAAGCCTAACATCCAAATAGTATGTTTACACCTTAATTTAACTTATTTGGTTTATTTGTGTATTACAATGCGTATCGAAGCAGTAATAACCCTTTCGGACTTACTTTTCAAGCATGGACTTGGGAATGTACTGCTTTGATTTTATGGAGAAAAATTTATTTAACTGTAACTTTTGAAGGTATTATCCCTGATCAGAACATGAGAAAAACCTGCTTTACATAAATCAAAAAACTCAAATCGTTATCAGTTAAAAAGCCTTTGATGTTAAAGCGAATCCTGTGTTATCACTTCAGGTAAAGCCAGCATTAAGCCACAATTAATCAATATGGCAGGGGTAGGTGACAGTGTTAATGCCGTTTATGAACTCCAGCATTCAAGTGAAGTCAAAAGTGAGGCACTGTTTGTCCAACAGCTGCTTCTATAATTAGCAAAATTCTGAGAGCTTGTGAACTCTTCTTCGTTAAGAAGCTCCTAATTGACTGGTGGCTCATCATGTTAATACACCCAGGGAATGCCTGGAGTTGAGAATTCAGCTCATGGCAGAAGGAAAGTTGTGCCTTCTAAACTCAGATTTTCATGGTTTCTTGATGTTATTCAGTACTTAAAGATGCAAAGGGAAAAAATAACAGGTATGCTAACACATACCTTTTTTATTTTTTTTTTCCCTACTTTCCAAAGTGTCAATTTAAGCTCCTACCCTTGAGACAACCACTAAATTTTGTCCCAGTTGGCCTGGTTATTCTCTGATTTCATGAGCCATCTGTTCCAACCAACCATCATTTAATTGGGGGCAACTCTAAAAGTGGCACAGACCAGGTGTTACCGTTAACCAACTCACTCATCACAGATGGATTTTTGCCCATTAAGGAATCTTCTTCCATACCAGCACTCAGATGTAAAAGATGGGAATTCAAATATAATGCTTTTCCTCATGGAATACTTTCTGTTAAACTCGCCAGCAAGCTTATCAGTGGCTAATATTTTATCTACTGTACACTGATTATTTTTTTTTTATTGAGCTGAAGGTGCTGCTGATCTCCAAAGGGCATCACTGTGGAAGACAGAACAGTGACCGCAAAGAGGCAAAGGTTTTTTATATTTTTTGCTTTTAAAACTCCCAGAGCAGAGTCTGAGCCTGCAGTTCTGATATGCATGCCATAATGAGAGCTAAATATTCCACTTGCAATGGCACAGGCTCAGTAATCTAACACTGATAAATAACTTAAATGAGATAATAACAGCTATAATGGACACATATTTTTCCAGCCCTTAATGAAATAACATTCATCTTCTGAAAGAAAAGAAATACAACAGTGCTTTGCATTCAGAGGCACTTCCTCTGCCCATAAAAATGTATGTTTTCATCCCATTCATTTACTGGGAGTGATGAAGGAAGACAGATTAAATCACAGATCCTAAAGAAATTTCAGTATCTAAATTCCTGGATGAACAATGGGCCCAATTTTCTTATTTCAATATCAAAACCAGAGTTTTTATCACTCAGCTTTTCCCATTCAACCATGCACAGGCATTTCAGATCAGATTCATCCTGCTGTGTACCTTTGGTTGTATGGAATTTGTTTGTGAATAGTTGAACTGAAAAGCCCACAATGCTAAAATAGCAGCTTTCACTAAACAAACATCATGTTCTTCTAATCTAGAGCAAGTCCCTACCCAGGAAAAAGACACAACTGACTTTACAATATTAAATTACTAATATTTGTTAAGACAAGAAGAATCTCAGGATTAGTGAGATGTGAAGAGGAAGATAAGCTTTCAGAGGTAAGAGATCGCTAGAGCAAGTTAAATATTCTCTGCCAAGAGGGAGCTGATAGCATCTAGTAATTAATTATTTTTAAATGTCAAAGGTCTGCCTCCCTAGATTGATATTGATGGTTAGAAATCAGAAAAATAAAAATATTCTCTGAAGTATGCATTATGAACCTGAATAATCTAAGGTGCTTCAAGTACTTAGGCCAATTAATCGTGGAACATCATGAAGGATATGAAAAAGCTGGCACCACTTTCTCTGGCACCGAGCTGGAGCTGTGGCTGGAGTTGCCCTCACCACGCTGCTGCAGACATTGTGGACATGGCCCCACACTTTGCCATGACTGTTGATATTTTGAGCAAAAAATTTTTTGTAATAACAAGATGGTGATTTAGGTACAAGAAGAGTGAAAGCTTTTGTGCTATACACCGCATATGACCCAGGATTCAAACAACCCTTGATTTCAAATCAAAACAATTTTAGACACAGAAAAGTATTCCCTGACCCAGAAACCTGGGATAGCATTGACCAGATTCCTTTCAGTATACGCTGCGTTCCTCAGAATAAATATTCTCTCATTAGCTCTGCTAAGGGATGTGTAGGAGCCCAAATCATGCATTGCCAGAGCAGGTGGGAAGGGTAATGTTTGCATTTATTATACATCTTGGTAAAAGCTTTCTTGTGTCAGACAAAGAGGCTGCAACCCAAAGGAGATACAGCGTGCAGCAAGATTCAAGATTTAGAGTGTCCTCAAGAAATTAATTTCATTGGTATGACTGGAGATGGAAATAACTATGGCAAAAAAAGAAGCTCAGAAAATAAACTAGGTTAAGTGATTTATGATTTACGCACATTATAAATAAAAAATGTGTTACGAGTCCAACATATTTTCATTAACTTCCAGTGATTTCAATATTTGCATAAAACAGTTCCGTGGTAGTTTCATATCTTTTTATGAGACTGTTCTCAGAAAGCTGCATTTGAAATTTAAGAAGTTTTTTATTGCTGCTACGTCATCCCCACAAACATATTTTTGAGCAAGATAAGGAGGAGGAAACTGCCCAGGTAACAGCCTTACCTGAACACCAGTTCCTGCTCCAAGATCGCTCCAAACAGACACAAATGAACAATTAGTAATGCTGATGAACACTTCTAATTTTTACCAGTGGAAAAGACAGGTTTCAGCTAATTCCATCTCTTGCTATTGATAGGAAAATTCTCAATTATTCATTGGGAAGGATTTTAATTTTAGGCTGGTTGTTATATTTCGACACCTTTGACTCTGTTGCCAACTCTGTGAAATTCCAGGTCTTACAGGATACCATCCAGCCACTCTCTTCTCTCTGCTGGAATGCACAAATGCCTGATTAGTTTGGCTTTGCTTTTAACCAGGAGAAGAATAAAGGGATATTCTGGCACCCACTTTAAACTACGTTTAATTTTTACCACATCTTTAAGCCTAATTGATCTCGAACTAAACAGATTTCAGTTATTTGCTAAAGGGAGGGTTTAATCACACACACTTAACCTTGCTCCTGAATTTGGGCCAATATTGGCAAATACAATAGCAACAGAAGAGGAAGAGAAAACTAATGTAAAATCACCCCTTCCTTGAGCCAAGAAGCAAATGCCTTCTGTAAAACTTTTATGATCCTTAGCTGCCTCAGACATCTGTAGGAGTCCTCCCACTCTGTTCATTAACTTGCCATACTGGCCTGGCTGCTGATTGTACTGTGTCAATGAAGGATTTGTGAGAACTGAGGCAAAACTGCATAGTTTTCTATGGAAAAGAATGGAATAAAAGTCTTTTCCCCAGCTGCGTGTCTCTTCCAAAGGCAGTATTTGAAATGATAGAAGTTATTTTAATCCATACTGATTTTACAATATAAAGCAACATCAGTTATCAGGGTTCTAATATGGGACAGCACATCAGTACTAGCTGAAATTCAGGCATGTGTAATCCCTGTCCTTCCCCTGGGCTTATTCATCTTCTCCAAAACAAACTTCTGGTATAAATCCCAACTTGGAAACAATGTGTGGGTGTCTGAATTATCATCGGCACAAAACTAACAAAACAGACTCTCAAATGTACCTGGGAAACATAACCTTTGTATGTAAAAAAGAATAAAGAGGGGGGAAAAAAACCAAACCACGCTGAAAAACAACAAACCAAATCCCAGAGGATTTGGGTTTCAAGAATGAAAGATTTTAGAGTTTGATCTGGTCCTAAAAACTAGAAATATTTTCATTACTCTAAAAAGTAGAAATGTATAATTCTGTTGCTTAATGCGAACTTTTCTTGTGCTGAAATTTGAGACAAAGAATCATTAGTCATATCCTGAAATGGTAAGGATTTGGGATACATTCAGAAGAGCCTTATGATTGGTCTTGGTTCTCCTAGTTGACGCACACATTTACTGAAGTCTCTTAAATACTGATTTGGAACCAAGATTTCCTCTGGGGGAACTGAATAATATTAAAGGAAGGAAAAATATTTAGGATCCTCTAGATACCATATATTGAGATGTTGAGGTGTTGGTAACAACTGTAGAACTTGGCAGGCATCTAAATGGTTTCCATGGCAAGTTTCCATTACTTATGATGTTCCTAAAAAGGGGTAATAATGCTAGAACACCTCTAGAAAGAATTAAGATGTCGTTCCAAACGTTATCTAGCAGGATGATAACCAGGCTTAACAAAAATCCAGGCTGTAAGTGAAGTTTATGACAGACTGTTGACAGATAACTCTATCACTCTCAATTTTTCATTCCCTATGGCCAAAGTGACATTTCCTAATAAAAGAAATGTGCTAATACCATCCATGCTAAAGAGCCAAACTGCTTTACCCACCCAAACACCATTAACCGATTGCCCATTGATTCAAACGTACTGGTTCCATAAAACAGCAAAAATTATTTCATGTTGCTGTGAGATGGGTTAAAATAAATTAAACAAATGGTGTTACCACAGTTTCTAATTCAGCAAGACTCATCACAGACATCTTACTTGTACAGAGAGGTAAAAGGAACACTCAAGTAGTAAATGAAGACTCTTGTAATCCTGGGCCTAGATCTTAAACAATTCAGCTCTGGACAGCAGACAGAAGAACCAGTTTCACCTAACTTCACCTGCAGATAAGCAACAATGATGTAAAAGTCCATCTTGCCAAATTCATTGCCTTGAAAAGGGAGGGAAAACTTATGAATGCTGCAGTAAGAGTCTGGGACAATCCTGTGCTGAAACTCAGCAGTCTGTCTTGGCAGTCTGAAATACCCGGTCCTGAAGCAGCAGATTGCATTTGATTCTTAGTTTAAGAGAAGATTAGATTAGCAAAGCAATTTTGTCATCTGAGTTGGCTGAATATCAGCTGAATTGTTCTGAACCTCGTATCTGCTACAAGACTCCTGGAGTCATCACATTCAGCTTGATGTGGCAACTCTTTTTAATGAGCCAAGACAGGGAGCATGGCTACAGTTACATAAAGGCAGAGGAAATCTATAACAGCTAACAGAGTACTCTGCTGGATACCATATTCCTGTTTGGGGGAAAAAACAGATATACAATTTTCACCCTGCAGAGCAAAGCTTTACTGACATTTCTAATTTAGAGATATTTCTCATTCTTTTAACTTTTTTTTTGTATGGAATCATAAGGACGACGAGAGACTGCGAACCTTCTTAGGGAAATACAGGAATTTTCCTTTGTAACCCCAAGCACTGTAATCCTGAATCAAGACAGACATTCTAAAGAAACTTGGCCAGTCCCTACCAGGGTCACATAAAGCCAAGATCTTATGATTGAACACATCAAAGACATTATCTAAGTGACTGATCTCTGCCTGCTATGAAAAGCTGCGTAGGCTGAATGAAAAGTTTCCAGAAAAATGAAAAAGAAGCCTCAAAGATCACATGCTGTTCACTCCTGCCTCCTCTGAGGGCTGACCTTATGCTGAAGGGCAGCTCAGAGACTGGACGTGCCGGGAGAGCTGTTTCAGTTTGCTTATTTGTGTCACAGGGGCTTCTACACGTCTGCTAACAGCTTCGGGGAGATCCTCAAATGCCCAGTGAAACCACCCTCGGCAATGGAAGCAGGCCCATCCTCCCCCACAGCCCAAGGAATCCCACTCCCTCCCCCTGACTGCGTGTCTCCCCTCACAAATACTGGAGATTATTTGTTAATTCAACAAAAACTGCTTGATAGGAGAAAAAAAAAACTCTCTGCATGCTCAAAGAAGTAGGTTACTTTCATGTTTTATCTTGAAGAAAGTTTTATTTCAGAGGGTTTGGAACTAGATGATCTTTAAGGTCCCTTCCAACCCAAACCATTTTGTGATTCTATGAAGAAAGAGTCCAGCTGTGCTGTCAGTGAAATATGACATAAAACTGGTCAGAAAATTCCAGCCAAAAAAAATGTGCTACCAGAAAGCCAAGACAGCATCAAAAGTGTTTTCTAGGACAACATAGAACTCCTTGTGAGCTGCTGCTGGGAGTGCCTCAGGTCTCCTCTTCCCCTACAAACACTGGAACTCAGCTCACCTGTTCTTCTATGCTGCACTGCAGTAATTGAGGCATGTGCAAAGCATCAGGTCAAACTCAGACCAATTTTAGTATATATTAATTGTAGAGAATGTAAGATCTGGATATACTGACACTGAAGGTTTACTGATCTTCCTGTTCTGCCAGAAATTTCGACACAATATACTTCCATTGCCAATTTTGAACGAAATAACCATTTAATGAATTTCTCAAACAGAATGAGAAATAAAGGAAAAAAAAGAGAGAAGAGACTGCATTTGCCATAGACACTATACAAGTATTCACATCTTAATGATTTTCTTCTGGTTTGCACAAATGCTGACAATACTGCCATAAGCTCGACCCTCTTGCCTGTGCCTGGTCCCACTCACTGTAACCCTCATCTGCATTGGGATCTGTGTGGCTCTGTCTCGACTGCACACAGAAAACAATGTCATGTACTGGGCAGGCAGCAGTTCAAAAGTAAACTACTGAGTTCAAGCTTGGAGAATGATCAATACAGGATCATTCCTAGCAGTTGCACAAGCCAGGATAACTGGATAACGTCCATTCATTGCAGGGCTTGTTTCACCCACGGGGCTCTCTCTTCACATACCTCAATCTTCTGGTAGTTGGTAATGCTTTGAAGCCACTGCACAGCCCAGCGACAGCTGCTTTTTAATCACAGTCAGGGCAGCAAAGCAAAGCTTCAGCATGGACACGTTTAGCAGATCCCTCAGTACTACAAGCTATAAAGTTCTGAGCAAAGAGATCCTTTGCAAACGCAACATGCACAACCCTCATCTGAATTTTGCCCTGTGATTCCTGTTTTCTTCAGCCAAAACTTACCAGGGCTTCAGGCTCTTTACTTTCTTCGCTGCTGTATCCATAATAATCGGGAGTTTTATCCAAATCCTGTATGTTCCCTTGTGTCCTTAAGCCCTTCTCTGAATGACAAGCCTGGCAAATTGGTGCATTGCCCATGTCAGTTCTTCTGCTCCCTCGGAGCAGGGGGCGAGCCCTTGCCCCGCAGCGGGTGCCCAGCGCTCCCGAAGGACAGGTGACGGCCGGGAGGAGGGTCCCGCCTGCGCTCCGCCGGTCCCCGGCTCCCTTCCCCGAGCCGTCCCGCGTCCCGGAGAACCCGAAACCCCAGCAACTGCGGGCAGCGGCGGGTGACCATTTCCAATTCAGGCGCTGCCCGGCTATTTTTACACCTACCAGGCCAGCTATGCATGTCAATGGCGTGGGGTGGGCCGGGGGACGGCTCTCCAGCACGGAGCCGGCCGGCCCAGCTCGCAAAGTTAAAGTCCCACTGGGTGGAATGCCCTACACGCACGGGTTATTGAGTTACCCAGTTGCGTGCCTTTCAATGTTTTGATTTTTTTCCCTGCCCTGCTCCGTCTCACTGTGCTTACATAAAGCACTGAATTTCAGAACGTTGCTGATGCTTTCCGAGTTTCTAACTCGAAAATATGATTTATTCAAGTCTATTATTCAACATCTACTTGATATTTACAAACCAAGACGAAGCGGATGAGCACAGATTTCATGACCGTTTAATTTTAGAGATTCGCATGGTATTTCATATTTATGTAGCCAATAACTGTGATGAGCTTGCTTTGGATTGATATGTCCCCCGGGTATGATTTCAGATGAGCTCAAATGCATCCAAAAAGGACAACATCTGATGCTAGACCACTTTTTCTCTTGTCTGTGTCATGTTTGGTCTTGTTTGGGATTTTTATTGTCAATTTGGTTTAGGATTGGTGTTAATATTTTAGCTAGAATAGTTATGATTAAAAACTGAGCCAAAACCAACCAAACAAACCAAACAAACAAACAAACAAAACCCAGACAAACAAAAAAAAAACCCCAAAACCAAACAAAAAGAAAAGAAGAACAATCCCATCAAAATTGAGAATAAGAACATTCAGTCTAGGTTGGAGCTACTTACCATGATTGCACCCATTAGGATAAAAACAATGTTCAGGATTGCATGTTTGAATCTACCCATTATCCAGAAGAGGCTCAGTACAGAGTTTTAAAAAACACTGACACCAAACCACACCACCAAAACCCAAACAAAACAAAAAGGAAAAGGTAGTTGAGAATTAATTGGCAGTTTTCGAACAGGACCAGCTGGGGGTAGCAGAGGCAGCGGGGACAAATGTCTGCCCATACCAAAGTCCTGTAGGATACACCACCATGCACATCCCACCCCAGCAGAGTGGAGCATGTATTTGAAAATTTAACTCCCAAATTCCTCAGAAACAGAGAGATCCTCAAAGAATTGCAACAGTCAGCCACCTCCTTTCCCTTTGGGGTTTCAATCCGCTGCCAGTAGGGCAGCACACATCAGCAGGCAGCTCTCCATGGCAGCCGACTGATTCCCACCCAGCTCCCCTTCACAGCAGCACCAGCTATGATCCAAGAGGCCGAGCTCCCCCCAGCCCTCCATTAAGGGTTGTTGATGGGCATGGGGCTCTCTTTTTTAATTATCCTGAGGAGATTTTAAGGGGCTCTGTAATTTTTCCTTCCCGATGAATGCTCCAGGATGGATCACCTCAGGTGCTGCGATGGATACATGCTGGATAGACACACGCACAGAGGAGTTAAATCATTGCTTTTGCCATTTTGACGTTTTTGCCAGCGCAAACGGTTTCAGAATGTTTGTGCAAGGCTCACTTGCCTATAATTAACTGATAACAATTTCCTTCAGCTCTTCCAAAGCATTACCCTGTGACAGTAGTAAGATGTGTACACACTGCCAGAACTTCTTAGTTTAGTTTTCAAAATAAAAGGATGCAAGAGGAATCCCACCAAATGCTTCACTTGACCAAAGTTCGTCCAACCAAGGTCTAACATAAACTGGAACTACAAATCCCTGGACAGAGCAAGCTATTTAATATGCAGATAACTTACTGGAAAACACAAGACACCACTCAGGGGGAAACGGTGGCCAAACCTGAGTAACAGGCATCCCTGGGAAATGCAGTTTGTGGAAAGCAACAATCTGGGTTGCCATCAGAGGGAGAGCAATGGAAAAGCTTTCTGCCAGAGCCTTTCCACAATATTACTGGTGTTTGTCCAAGTGGACTCAAGACTTTAGGGCAAATTACTCAGAAAGCAAATTACTCAGAAATGAAAAAAGTTAAAAAAGTTCATGTCCTGCCAGACTCAGGGCATCGTATCCTAACAAAATACACGTTGGAGGGTTCAAAGCCTTTGCTGGGGGAACATGTTGCTGCATCTCTGCATTCCCATGCTCTTGGCTGTCTTGTTAGGGCTGCAAATCCACCAGCAGCAGTGAAGAAACCAAACCCCCAGGCACAGTTTGCAGGCACAGAGCTCACGCCAAAGCACCTCAGTCCTCTTCAGCAGCCCACCAGACCTTTCCACAACACTAACTCCAAACCTCAATTACTCCCTTACCTAGGAAACCTTCAGAAACTAAATTTCAAGTGCCTGTGAGAAGGAGAGCAGAGTATCCCACGTATTAAAGAAGTGATGCTAAGGCAGGGTTCCTCTTTTCCCCTCAAATGGGAGAAACAGTCTGGTTTCTTCCCTGAATGTTTCTAAGCCTGCAGCACTTACAATGGTCAGCCTTAGCCAACACTAACCAATAAAGCCATCAGCAAACTTTGGAGAATTGCAGCTTCCAAAAATTTCTCATAGTAAATATTGCAATGGCTAGATACTCTCAGTTTGTTACTACTGGCCATCAAAAAAAAGCAGTGTGGTACAAACTCTGGTTTGCACTGACTGGCAAAATCCCAACCAAGACCTCAAAGACTAACAAAAGAGAAGCAGCGAAATCCAAACTGTAAGCTCATCTCCAGAGGGACACTTCATTTTTTGGGATATCATTCCACAGACCAGGAATGGCAAAGCTTGAGTCCTGTAAGATGAAATAGGATTAAGGACAGTCACACACATCCAAGGTAGAGAGCAACACAAGCAAAACTGCTCCGCTGTCAGGGAAAACATTTATTTATCTTTTTTTTGTGCCATTACTATTAAAGCTTAGTTTGTCAGTAGGTGTTTCAATTAGTGTAACCAAAATGACAATTCAGGAGGCACTGCAATAGCATTTAGTGCTGGGGAAAAATAAAAAAAAAATTAAAAAAAAGGAAAAATGGAGAGAGAAAGAGTTCCAAGTATCAAGACAAATAACAATTGTTAGTAACATAAATCCCCACTTTTATTATTGTTAAATCTCTCCCCAAAGAGCCATTTCCCATGACACTTTTATGGTTAAACANAAAAAAAAAAAAAAAAAAAAAACAGAGATAGAAGAGAGACTGCGCTGGGACCTATATATACTTGTAGGAGATCCCCTGAACTTTGAAATGATTCCTAAATGCAGTCTTTCACTCCTGGGAATTTTTCTATGGGAAGGTCAAGTACAACACAGCTCACTTGCTTATAGTAATTATTTTGGGTCACATCTTGAGCTCACATAGACTATAAACTCTGATGAGTCATAACTTTATATCATTTATGTCCCCCTTTATGCTTTACAATAATGACACTGATGAGGTCACTATTTCCCCAAAATTCAGCCTTTTCT
>WAAG01092650.1:24784-60344 GCA_013390105.1 Tichodroma muraria
CAAAATTCAGCCTTTTCTTCCTCTGATCACAGAGACCACAATAAGCAATTCCCAAAACCTAAGCAGCCTTTACAAACGGGCCATTGTCTGCTCCAGAGAACCTAACAAAAAATCCTCTTCAGCTTAAATATTTTGAGTCCCATCAATTGCAAAAACCTATTTTGAGACATTTTAAAGAAGACTTGCTCTGCTTTTGATGATGAATCATTTGACACATTAAGCCTAATGATCCTCTCTGGGCAGCTCTTAATCCAAGTGGCACCATATATATTTTAGCCACTATGAAAAAAAGGAAAGAGAGAACCTGCGGCTTAACCACTGCAGCTACAGATCCTGCTGGCACTGGATCCTACCAGATGCTAAAAAAATTCTTTTGTGCATAGGAAAGTATAAAATATATACAAATAGGCACCTGAGCTTCCAGCATACCACAGATAAAACACATCCTTACTTTACAGATACGGGAGCTGTTGGGTGGCAGGCGTGGCACAAGAAGGTAAAACCCATTCCAGATTTCATAGAGAGGCCCTCACAGGCACAGCAGTTTATGTATCACCTATTTTTCTCATAAAAATTGCAGTTGATATTTCTTTTCTCTCTCAGCCTTGGTTCCACCTCATGGGCAATGAAAGGCATGTGTTAACATGAAGCACCGAGTAACACAAGGGAAATCTTACAGGGGTTGTTGACTAATCACAAAACTAAAATTCAATGCAAGGAGAAATATTCGATAATAAAAGGGTTAAGAGGCAGTTCTAGCCCACCCATGCCAACACGGCTATAAAGTAAATTATCACTTCTCATGCCCAAAGGAGCTTTTTTTTTTTCATTTCAACAGAACTGAGGCGTTTTTTGAGAACTTTATGGTTTTTATATCCTCCTGTGGCACTAAGCTCTAATTGGTGCCTATTTGTATCAGTCTAAATCTAAACCAAATCTCTAGCCCTTTACTAGCTCTGATTTTTCTTCCTTAGCACAGACCGGATACTAATTCTGCCTTAAACCACCTTGTAGGATATTGTGAAGCTATCACATTCTGAATTTAAAATATCAAGTAAGGCCTCAATTCTCTTCTCCAAGAAAATCATCCAATTTTCCTTCTGAATACACCAGCAGGAGTTCACTGCTGATTCCGAAAACCCCAAACCTCCTAAGCTCTTGTTGCTTTAACGCAGAGGCTTCTGAAGTTCTCTCTTCTGGTGGATTTCTTACGAATTTGACACCATTTTCAAAACCAAATATTGCCTATTTTGATATAAAAACAGTTTGTGGGGGGACTATACATTTCTTACATAATGTATAAAAGACAGTTTGCCTCACATACATAGGAATACAATGTATGAAGTTTGTCACTTATTGCATCTTTTGCTTTGCTGTAGTTTAACAGAATCAATTCATTTAATAAGGAATGAAGCAACAATGTAAAACACGTAATTTTGCCTTTGCTAAAGAGCATATTCTCAGGAATCCTCAAAGAATTACATACTTTTGGTAAGTATTGTGCCCTGATTTCAGCTTTTCCTCTCCCACTGTACTAAAGGCTGCTGTAATGGTGCATCATTGATGGTAAATGATACAAACTGGCTCATCACAGATTCTTAACTGAAAACCCAGAGTTCATTTGCTCGGTTTCTATTTTATTTTGCACCTTGTGCCTGTCTGCTATCTTGGGGCCAATTGAACACATCCATTAGAAAAAAGCTACTATCAATCTGCGTTAGATTTCTGCATTAGAAAATCCTTATATCTTGAATATTAAGCTATTTGTTTTAATGATTTGCTCTTGATGGTTAAACTAGAAAACATAAAAAGAGTATTAGTGCTACCAAAAATAAACTAAACCTAATGCCCACAAATCCCACACCAATATGAGTTAATGCACACTGATCTAGGTACAGGTGCACACACACACTGAATATACCTGCATCGATGCTTAAAACAACCTGGCCATGCCAAGTGCACCCACTTTTAGTTGAACCACAGCCATAAAACTGCAATTTTCCTGTTCTTCAATATTATAGCCATGTTCTATATGCTCAGCTAATCGCACCGACAGCTACTTGGAAAAACAAAACAGAACCAACTTTACTGACTCCGAGTCTCTGCCTTTAACAAGGCTCTGGTGCGGATGAACACACATCCACTTTGAAGCAAGCTCCAAAGGGTTTATCTTTGCAATTTTTAAAGAAAGAGTGAGTCATGAAAGGAAAAATTATGTGCTCTATTCATCACATGTCAACAAACAGTACTTGAAAGCTTGGGTTTGTATCACTCCTGCCTAATATTTTGCCTTTCCCCGCACTGATGGAGTTGCAGTAGACGATAAATAAAAGATGACAATCTTCCAAAAGCAATTCCCTACGATCAAAAGGGTTCTAACGGAGTACAATCAAGTATTTTTGTTTCTGTAAGCAAGCAATTTGTGCCTTAGAGTTACATAAATCATCCAAACGAGGGCCAGAATAGAGTGAAAAACAAGTAAGTCTGCTGAGTAAGTGACTAAACTTCATTATCGCAGCCATACACGCAGTCCTAAATAGACAATTTGAGATCTTGTGATTGAAAACACACCTTCACATCACTCATCAGCTCCTTAAGGCCTGCCACCCCTGGAAAAAACCAAATCACCTCCAGAGAGTTAATAGAAACACCAAAGGTCATCAGGAAGAGCACATCATCTATAACCAAGTCTGCATCAAATTCTGCTGTAATTCTGAATAATGAATAAATTAGAAATTGGGAGAATATGACCGACTGACAAAGCAAGCCCTTGGGCACTGTAGTCTCTCAGGATTGTTAAAACCAGCAGCGCCTATAAATTAAAGAGAGCCAAGGAAGGCACAATGACAAAACTGGGCAGTTTATTTCCAGAGAAATCCTAAGAATGCTGTAAAACTTTCTTCAGCTGCCATTCCTAACTCATGATATTGCGAGATGCACATGAATGGTGCACATTTTGTGCCTGTTAAACATGAGGCAAAATAACCAACGTTTCAAGAACTTCACATTCTTATGAGAAATACACATATATGAAAGAGATTACCAAATAAATATTAGTTTGTAGATAAGACAGAAAATTCAGGGAAGCATGGAACAGAGCAACACCTTTCACAAAAAATCCCCCACAAACTTCTGAACTCAAAAAGGAGGAGCTTCATAGGTTCTCTGCAGTTCTCAGTAGCACCCAGCAGATGGGAATCACACAAAAACTGCCCTCAGAGAGCAACACAAGCCCAAATTTAAATTGTACTGCAAACAGGAGTTACCCTCTTCCCTGTCTGGTGTCCCTGAAAATACTGATACCTAATGAACAACACTCACCTGGTTTGCCTGGAAGCCGTAAGATATGGAAAGGAACATGCAGCAAGAAGAGATCCACACAAAAAACTGGTTTCCCTCAAAACCCGATAATGCAGTTTTAAGAAAAGCATAATTACATAAGAACTAAGATTAGGTGCTAGCAAGGTCCATTAAAGGACCTCAGTTGAAATAGACAAACCAGCAAAAATCCCAAACATATATAAACCCACAGATTTACTGCCAGCAAAAAACCAGAAAAATTTACTAAATAATCTTGCACAATGCCTGTGGTTTTCTTTCAAGATTTGTTATGGCAAGAAAAGGGCTATAGCATTTATTTGAAATTATATGCCACATTATAACCGTGACATTTGATTATCACCAAATACATTATGCTAATGAACTCTCCTATGTACCCTACAGTGTCCCAAGAACTGAGAGAACCCTAGGCCATGACTACTCCCCCACCCACCCTTAACAAAGTCCCAAGACTCCAGCGTGGACAGAGCCCAGGCAGGCGGGAGAACTCAAATAACCCACAGAGAATTACACCCCTCACGACATCCAGCCCTCTTCCAGCTGGGAGCACCTTTCCCCATGTGCATTACTTCTTGCCAGCCCCACTCTGCCACTGTTACAGCTCATTTATTTGGCCTCCATGGCCCAACATCAGAATTTGGCTTCAAGGAAGTGACAAGTTGGAAAATAGGTCACAACCTCCACAAACCACTCCCTTCTTCAACACCTTCTCTCAATACTGGATTTCCATCTTTCCTCTCTGACAGCATCTTCCCAACGCCATCCGGGACAAAAATATATAAAATTTCAATTACATGGAATGGAAAATTCCTACATTTCCTATTAGGTAATGGGCAAGGTCAGAAACAGATTCCAATTTATCCAAACCCAATTCCTGTTACCCTTCCTTTCCAAGAGCAGCACATCCAGCCTGAGCTGGGAAGTCCCATGAACTTCTTTATTTAAGTGCTCATCAACAGAAAAAAAAAAATTGCTAAACTGCTCTTTAGTCTGTACTACAGTAAATTAATAATTTTATAAAACAGGGAAGAGGAACCAAGATTCCCATCTCATTGGAAGTAACTCCCTTTTTCATGGAAAGCAGTGCTCAGCTTATTCTTTCCTACAAGACTTGTAGCTTCAGAACTCAACACAGATGATCTTTCAGAACAGCAGCAAAGTGTGTTCTGCATTTGAGATACAAATGCCCATAAAGCAGTCATGATAATGCAATTCAACACTGATGAAGAGAAAGAGTACATGTAAATATTTCTGCCTGAGGTCATGGAGGCAGCCACATCTCAGGACTTCATCAGGTTGACTACAATTCCCATCTGAATCTGCAATTTACACTCAGACTGAGTAAAAATAATAGTGGGGGAAAAAAGGGAATTTGTAAGCTAAACAATAGCCAACCCCCCAAGAGTAGTAAAAGCACATCTATTAAGCAATGATACTCCAAAATAAAGGAATTCTGTATAACACAATACTTGAAGAGGCTACCATTTCCCAGGCCAAATGAATATTAAGTGAAAGACCTCAGGTCCTACGTGAGAGTTCCAAAAGTCCTGCTGCATTCACAGTGACAAATGAAAATCTTTATTACTGCAGAGATGACTCATTTATGGGGAGATATCACCACCACAGGGGAAGCAGCTGTCTGATTAAATGAATATTTGTCTATTCTTATCCATTCTCCATGAGCCTACTCTAGCACCCACTGAAGTGAGCCTGATCTTTGCCTTTGGATCACAGTAAAATCAGTTTATCTCGGGCCAGGAGGTCCTCTCTCACTCACTGCTCCAACTCCCTCCAGCACTAAAGGACTGTCAAGGACGAAAATCAAAGAAAATAAACCCCGTGGCAGTTCTGTCAGCCAAATTCTCTACAACCCACAGTCTCATTGATCGGCCACAGAATCATGGAGTCATTTAGGATGGACAAGATCCAAGTGTTCCCCCAGCACTGCCAAGCCACCACTAACCCATGTTCCCAAGTGCCACATCCACACATCTTTCAAATCCCTCCAGGGATGGTGACTCTGCCACTGCCCTGGCCAGTCTGTTCCAATGTCTGACAACTCCTACATGGCAAAACTTTGACTCTTTCTTGCCTAATCAGCAACCACCACCTGATGCCGTGCTGTCTTTGCACAGCAGGAAAGCATCTATTTTTAATTTTTTAACACTTTCACAAATATCCAAGTTAAAGGCAATGATGCCCCGAAGCGGCACTTGGGAAGTGAAGGCTTTTGTTCATTCTGTGACCCTGTTTTTCACTGACAACAGGGGTCTCCCACCTCCAGAAACTCTGAGGGGATTAAAGTTCTACCAAGCCTCTGTATTAATAATCTCAAGGCATCACTCTTAGTTCCATGTAATAAGAAGTAATGAGAGATTAGAGGATAAAAGAGGCAGTAAAACATATTGCAGATAGTCCTTTCTGAACTGAAAGGATAATTGATTGGAAGGATCTCAACTGCTGCAAATCATGGTTGAAAGTAAAACCAGAGAAGATTTAGAACTTACGTTCAGATGGGCTAGAAGTGCACTAGGTGCTTTGCAAGGAAGCATGCTTGTTCTGCAAAAGGCATATGGGCATCTTGAATTCCAGGTGTCACAAAAAGCCACCTTCTTTTTACCCCTCTGCCTTGCAAATTTCTCTCCAATTCCATTTCTGATTTTCCAGCGCTTTCTGCTTCTCTATTTTAATCATTATTTTTAGATGGGTATTAAATTTATAAATAGTGTCAGAACACCAAGGCTCTCCTCCTGGCAACAGGGTGATTTGAACAGGAGGGGTCACAGAACATAAGAATTACGTAAAGAACTTTGGATCTCAAGGTACATTTACGTGACATTATTTTTCACCATAATCTGACTTCAATCACAGAGATATATTACAGAAAGTGCACACATGTTTAAAAATTACATTGGAAAATATAAATCACTAAGATGGTTATGTAATAAGAGGTGAATTATCTCCTGGTCCAAATCATCTGGAAAAAATCTAAATCTCTTGAAATCATTGGCAGATCTTTCAGGGTTATTATATTGAGTTATGATTATAACATATATAGTGTTATAAAACCAAGTGTTCCTTTATAACCTTTAATTACAGTTCCCTATCTCTAAATTATCCTTGTCCATCTCAAACACCTCTTCTAGAAGGAGGCTGCTTGCTCTCAAGCCTTCTGCTTTTGTATCATTAAGTTTGCATATTGAAGTTAGTTTAAAAAGGATAAAATAGTCCTTTCTGTGTTTCACGCTTCTGGGCCAACGATCATTACTACAACTATGCAGAGACTACAACATAATGATGGTTTACTGCCCAAAATAATGGAATGTGTGCTGCTAAATCCCGCCAGATGATGCACAAAATGGCTAAACTGCAATAAAGAGAAAGCTGGTGTTAATTAACCTTTTCAACCACCTGCCTATTCATCAGCTGTAGCAGGACTTGGGTTCCTCCTAAGCTGCCCTCAGACAATTTCCTTCGCTCCTCCGTTTTAATGAATTTCCAAGCACTGCTCAGAGCAAACACACTAAGGCTGGTGTCAGAGCTCTGTTCCACAGCTGCAGGGACAAATCTCCAGAGAACTGGGAGGGACACAGGAGCCCCGTGTTGCCTGGGCAAGGAGCCGTATCCCAGCTGCGCTCCCACGGGCACCGGCACCGCATTGCCACCAGCAGCGGCACCCCGCAGGCACGGGAGCATCACCAAATCCTAAACCAAACAGGGTAAGTGCTAGGCTTCCTTAGAAACCCAGGGAAGACAGCCAGGCACGCACTTCCTTAAGCTTGGGAGAACTCGTGCTGCAATGCAGAGCTGGCTTGGGCACAGCTATTAATTATTTCTGATTTCACTTCTTTGGGAAACCTTTTCCAGGGCCTCATCATTCACCAGGCTAATACCCTGCACCACTTGAGGGTGCACACAGCTCTGTTAAAGTACCTAGTGCTTACACCTGCATCCCAGTAAAGGAGAGGTTAGTAAATAAATTATTACCAAAGGAGTGGCTGAGCGGTTTATCTACCCTTCAGACAACGCTGCAGGCTTTGTGCTGTCCTCGCCAAGAAAAGAAAAGGGAAAAAAATACAACTTGGGGGATTTTTCATGATCCTAAAAATACCCCTGATGCAGTCAGTGGCCAGTGGCTGCAGCTGTCATTTGCCAAGCACAGTTAGGCTGCGCAGCACAGACGCCGTGGCTGTGGGGGCAGGGGGGACGGCTGGATTCTCCCAAGAAAACACAGCAGCAGCATGGAGAATATAGCACAGATCTCATCTAGTTGCTATGGAGTCTCCGTGCATTTCCTCAGGAAAATTTCGCTGTGATACAGCAGTTGCACTGACCAGTCAAAATATTATTTTTTTTTAATCTGTATGAATTTCTGTCTCCAGCAAATGTCAAATTTTGTAAAATGAATCTGTGCTCATGAAAGTCACCCCGCTCTGCAGAGAGTAGCTTGCCATGGCAGTTAAAGGCCCACATCAGCATTTTAGATTTCACTCAATTCATCTCGCTAAGTCATATCACCGAACCAAAATACTTTCAAAAGGTGCTTATTCATGAGCTTTTCCATAAACAAGATGAAGAGAAATAGGTATCATTAGAAAAATGACTGGTTTTTCTTTTGCTGTTGCATAAAGTTTTGGAGGTTTTAATGTATATAATGCAAGAGTGTTATTTCAATAACAAGGGTCAACTGCTTCACACTGAATGTGGGCAGGGCCAGACAGAGTATCTGGGAGAAATTCTTTCCTGGGAGGGTGGGGAGGCCCTGGCACAGGCTGCCCAGAGAAGCGATGGGTGCTCCATCCTTGGAAGTGTCCAAGGCCAGGTTGGATGGGGCCCTGAGCACCCTGGTCCAGGGGAAGATGTCCCTGCTCATAGAATGAGATGAGCTTCAAGGGCCCTTCCAACCCAAACCATTCTCTGATTCCATGACTCCCAACAGCAATTAAACAGAGCTCATATTAAATCTATGAACACCCTGTGGAGAGGCCAAAGCAGAGATAACTTGCACTGGTTACCTGACTTAACTAAGTGGAACAGAGTCTCCGTGGCCTAGAAATGTGGATGGCAGCAACAATTCCTTCAGGCAGCTCTGACGTCCAGCACCACGTTCATCAGCAAAAATAGAAAAGATTTGCCAGGCTTAACTATTCTCCATTCGCACATGGGGGCCTTTTGGGAAATCTTAGTTCCTGCCGCCTCTTGCTCCAGCAGTGGGACTATAATCAACACAACACACATGATTTCTTTCCTCGCTGCTGCACTGGTGCCTTTAAAAAGAAACAAAGCAGGGGAACGAGAAGGCTCAGGTGGGTGCAGGCAGTCCCCAGTAAATCACGGCCTGAGCAGTGAGGCACGGAGTGGCTTTTGTCTGCTCGGGTCTCCTGTTGCACTGTCAGCCTCACTGGTTTTGAGCAGTGACATGTCTCTGCTAGACATCCTGGCATAGCACAGGCCAGAAGGAGTAAATAATTTAAAATAAGCTTAAATTATTCAACCTAAAACAGCTTTAAAAGGCTTGTAATTACGGTTCTATCAGCTGAAATCATTCTCTACCAGCCTGGGGAAATAAGAGCTACACTCATTTTGGGTGAACACCGCTTGTCAATGCTGCCTTATTTTACATGCAGGAATAAAGAGGAGGCAGATCTAAATTATCAGGCCAAAAGAAAACCACACCCCTCCTCAGGTCACATACAAAACCAGCGTCACATTAATATTTGCTAAATATGAAACACTGCAAGTTTTTCCTGGCCCAGACAATCAGTCTCGCTGGGCTGTTTCAGAGCACAGGCAAACAGGGTAACTTTTTACATCTTGTGTTACTTCCCTCCCCTTTCTCCTTCTGTTCATTCTTACCCTATCTTCATCAGAAAAGGATTCTGCTGGAGGATGAAAAGCTGACCTTAAACAGAGATGTGTACTCCAAAACCTACTTAGGCTCACTTCCCTAAAAAGTCTCTTTTCCAAAGTCCTAAGGAACTAATGAACTTGCAAGATTTTGGAGAGGTTAATGTGCTAAATCCTTCATTAGCATCAACAAATAGAAGGTAATTACAGACATTTTTTTAATTGTAGCTTTTGTTTTCAGTCACTTGTAAAAGGGCAGCTGGCAATTAATCCGTATTGATCCATATGTGGAAGGTCTTAGCATAAGAACGAGTGTTAACACGGTTTTGAAGCAAACTCTGAAAAACTATAAGCAACACACTAAATCTACTTGCAATCTATGGAGCTTCCATAAGTAATTACCAAGAGAAAACCCTTAAACAGCACCAACTCTGTGAACCACCTGAAACTCACTTAATTACATTTGTCAGATTTCAATAATTCATATTGCTCCAATACTATATATGTGTAACAGTGGGGAATATCTAATCCTGCCCGGACAACCCCATGGGCTGAACAGGAAAAAAAAATTTGTTTTAGCTGTCTAGGGATAAAAGGACAGGTTGCTAACAGGCACGCTCATCAAGATGTAGTTAAATATGGAAGAGCTCATCAGACACTCACACAAAACTACCAGCACCACGAGTGCACAAAAGGAGCTGCCTGAGACTGATTCAGAGAACAAGAATTGTTTTTTACAAAATCTGAAGCAGCACCTACACTCTCAAAAAGTAACCCAGAAGATGTTTTGTGAGCAAAGTCAATAAAGCATGACAATCCATCTGACTGCCAGCTGTAGTGTCCCAGGGAAAGAGGTGGTGCCTGAATGGCAGCACTGCTGCCACCCTGCTCAGGGCCATGCTCCCTGTTCCCACCCTCTGGCTGCACTGCAGATTGGCAAATACATCCACCAGGGCATGGCTCCAGCTTTCACCATTAAACTATCAACTCAGAGCTCATATGCCACTCTCTCTTCAGGTGCCAAACTTTCCCCAGGAGTTCAGTGGAAAAGCCTGAGGGACTAAATTACAGAAGCCAGATTTCAAAAAGCTTGGCACTCCACAGTTTAACATCTGACATCCTCATTAAACATTTTTTTAATTGCTTAACACAAAGCTGCCCAAACATCACATAATAATTCTTCCAGTGGTGCAGGAAAAGTCATGAATTTAAAGGACACAAAATATTTTACAAAGAGGTAAACAAAACCGTCCCCAAAGCCAGAAAAGTTTATCAGGGATGATTTTCTACAATGTGCAAATGCTCTCTCAACTTTTTGAAATCATTCCTGCTAAGTTAAATTTGCAGAGACAGGATAGGTGGACAGTCACCGTAGGCAGGTACTGACATTTCTCCTCTCTCCAGGTTGCTCCTTTAAAAGCTTAGCAGAAATTCTTTTTACTGATTAAGACCAAGTGAGAGATGGAAACTTGGGCATTTTGGACACTTTCATAACTTTATGGAAACAATCACATGATGAGTTAATGCAGCCATAAAATCCAAAGTGTCTGCCATGACATTGGATTGCACCCAGCAAGTTCTACAATGCAAAGGGATTTAGAATTCCAGGAACATATTTTCCTCCTCCTGCGTCCAGTGTCTCACACAATAGAGCCAACAGACCCTGTTAATCTTTTCTCCAGTATTGCAGATACGGATTAATTCAACTTAGACTTGTGAAGAGGCACAGTCACCCACAATACCAAAACCGCATTAAGAAAAATGATCTGTCTGCATATGATTTATTAAGATCAAATAAATCTTGTGTTTCAAAAATTACCAAGGAAATTAACTGAAATACCACATATAAATCAAGGAATGATTAGACAACAATATAAAGGTGAGCAAGTTTAAACTTGAAAATTGCTCCTTTCCCATCAGAAGCAAGTGAAATTGGAGATCATCAACCTTGCTTCATTTCAGAGCACTGTGTATTTGTGCCCATGCACATCACACCCCTCAAACAGGACATGGAGAAAATGAAGCAGCAAGTCCCAATCTATTCTGAAGTGCAACATCATCTAAAGAAGCTCCATTCCACAAGGAAGCAAACTAGTAAGGTATTATTTTCATGCCAGAATTAGCTCCATAAGGAAAATACAAGCTTGAGATACAGAAGGAAAATGCTCAAAGGGCATCAGGAATAGGCACCTCCTACGCAAACACTCCATCACAAAACACCAAAAAGGTTTTTTCATGGCTGGAGAGGCATTTGAAACATCTAGAAATTCTAGTGAATCACAGAGACGTTTGCCAAGGCAACGAACACAACACTGAGCAGACAGGACACATTCAGTGCTAAGGAAAGAACAGCGGGTTAAAGCTGCAATGAACCTTGAAAGCTTCAGTATACAGAGGTCAAGCAGTGAGAGACTCTTTCCCTTCCTTATCCTGATACAAACTCCACAGGGATCCAACAAGCAGGTTCACACCGGGTGAGATAGTGGTTGGAAACCATGAACCAACACAGGAGTGACCAAGAGCGCAGAACTGGATCTCTGCGTGACTTCTCCTCCTTGGGATGCCTTTTTCTAGCACACCAAATCACTCCTTAGTTCCTCCATGTCCTCCTTCCTCACTGAGCTCTGGCTCTTTCCAAAGGGATGGACTTTGGGGCTGCTAGCCTCGGTGCAGAGCCAATGTACCCACCCACCCTCCCCGCCAAAGATGTGCTTGAAATTCAAATGGGCCTGGATCAAAGACAAATCTGACAACATTTTTTATAATGTGAGAAGTCTTTCATTTCCTTCTTTTGTGAAAAAAGAGATGGTAGCATAAAACAAGGTCTGTTGTTGAGGTAAAACAAAGCAAACTCATTCCCTGTCTCCTGCAGCTCCATAATAGAAGCCACTTACACCATGTTGACTCCTACTCACACACACTGGAATTCTGCTGACAGCAGAATCCCTTCATCCTCCTCTTTCCACAGATACTGTCCAGCAGTAGCTTTGTGTGAGCTTCAGCAGTGCTTAGGGTGCCAAGGGAAGGACAAAATTCACCTGATGCTATTGGTTCTCAATCTCTTCTAGCAAACAGTGATGAATATTCCAGATGCTGTGGAACATTTTATGCTAACAATGCTGAACTCATGAATCTGGCTTCAAAAAGGCATTAAAGTTTTAAAAACCTTTCTAAAATACTAAATAAAGACCCAACCATTTCTAGTAGAGACCAGATGTCAAACTCTGTCCTCATGACTGATGGCAAAACAGTAACAGCCATCAGCTTACCACAACTGTAACACTGAAAAACCAGTTTAATTCAGCAGCAGAATCCATTTTTACAACAAGTTTTTTCTTTGTGATTTTATTTTATATGTGTTTTTGAAAACCTTTTCAACACTTGTCACATGCAGAGACAGGAAGCTGTGTCTGCTTTGAGAAGTACTTTGACAGGGACAAGCAAGCTTGTGTTACTCGGAGCCAGGGGCTAGCAGCTGGATTCCCAGGCTGTAATTCCAGCTTTGCTGCTGACTCAGTGAGTGACCGTCACAGAATCACTCCGGTTCCCTCGCCTCACTCTGCAAAGGGTGAGCCACAGGCAGCTCTCTCCAAAGACACCGAGAGGCAAATGGAGCTGGGCCTTATGTATCCTGAATTTAGGTAAAATGGAATTAGTCATGCCTAAATTGCAGTAAAATCTATATATTTGTATATATGCTCCTGCGTTAGTACCTGGTTTTTAACGCTCTTGATACGTTTGGGTATCCACACAACTATTCAGAAGGTTGGGGGGCTTTACATGCACACGTTTGCACCAGTACCCTTTTTTTCTGCATTGCAAGAAAAGGTTATGCCTGGGATACAAGATAAGCAGAGCTACTTCTTGTCAACTGTTTTTTTAAAATCAAATGAGTCAATCTCAAAAAGAATCCACGAGAAGATCTTCAGCGTGCAAACTCCTTTTCCCAGTTTCTGAGTGTGGAATGATTCTGTTCCTGTTTAAAGAACCACTAAGGATGGCCAAGAGGTGAAGTGAGCAGCTGCTGCTGCTGGGCCTGTTTGCAGCTCTGCTGCAGCCCGGGGCTGTTATGGCCCGAGGCTACGTCAGGCAGCAGCCCTGACGACATCTCAGAACCTTCTGGTCCTACCCCGGCAGCACAGGGGCTGCAGCCACAGTTCCACAGTTTGCTGCCCAGACAGGTGATGGTCACATGGCAAAACATTCGAGCGGCAGAGGCACTACAAGCCCACGCCCTGCAGCATCCCTGGGAGCTTGGAGAAGGGTGGGATGGCACTAACAGATGCCCAGCATCCTGCCAGAGCGGAAAAGCTGAGGCCATGGCCCTTCATTTATCCTCTTTTGCATAATCAGGATGTTCTGGGGACACAGGAAAAGTTTCTATCACAAGGCCAAATGAGCACTTCATGCACTCAGCACATACCATGTACCCAAATGAGGGTTGGGAAAGACAGCCCACGACATCTGATATATTCCCCCACTCCAATGATCCTTCCACAAACAAAATGGATCCCCATTGTAGGGAAAATCCACTCACCGCAGTGTAAGGCCTTTCACACAAATCACAAATCTGGAAACAGATTCCCCCTATGCAATAAAACTTTAAGTGCTGAAAGCAATCAAAACCATTTTCATTCTGCCTCTCATGGACCTCCACACCTAACTTGTTCCTAGCCCCCATTTTCTAAGAAAGTCAACAAAAACTGGGTGGGCCTCTACTAGGAGATAATCTCATTTCACAGTAAAACCATTTATTGCTCTTCAGGAATTAAAGTGACAGATACATCAATATCTCACAGATGTGTATCTCACTTAAACTGATGACTAAATAAAAATACTATATGTACCAAATACTCCCTATTTGGGTTGTTCTGTGTATGTATGATGGGTGTGCATACATACCCACATATCTGATCTGCTCTACACCCTGCATTCTGCACAGCGTGAGCATGTATAGATACCAACACAAACAACTCATTCCTGTGCTGCTGTGTGTCTCCTGCAGCAGAGCAGGATGGAAAAGCCCAGCCTGACCCACCCCCAACCATCTGACTGAAGGCAAGTTTAGGGTGCAGCCAGGCACTTGTTTATGTAACAGCAAGGTACAGCCGCAGTAGAAGGGAGCCAGGAGCAGGGGCTGAATATTAAAAAGGAGGAAATGCACACAACACTGAAGTGTTCTCCATATATCCTAAGCAAAGCCCACTGGTGATCCCTGGATCCAAAAATCTGATTAGAAGCTTGCATCACCACACATGATTACTAACACGAATGCGGCCTGAGCCTGCCTGCTTGCAGTCAGGGATATGCAGCACTCTGGGAAAAGAGATAGCAGAAGGGGCAGTATTAATTCTATCCAGCTTTAATTAAAGTAGTCAAACAAGCATTTGAATCAAACATGCTGAGGAAATAGGATTTGTGAAAATCAGGAAAAACAGCACACACTGTAGTGAAGTAACTGAGATGGGTGCTGGGCAGATAGAAAAAAAAGCCCTTCCAACAAGGACATCCACACATTAAGTACATTTTTTTAAATGGCTGTTTTGCAGAGGATTCCACAATCAAAAATGTAATCACAAAAACTATCTTATGCTGCAGTGTCCCATTTAAGGGATTAGGAGAGTAATCACAATCTGCCCCAAGCAGCCCTGCCCAACATCCAGGCACTGCATACATTAGAAATGACATCCCTGGTTTTGATAAAGACAATATGGATGTGACTTAATGAACTCTGCAAAGTGAGTGTTTGAAGAGTCATGGAGATTGCACCCAGAGGTCCCAAAGGCATCAAATGGCCTCTGTCATTTTATTTAAGTCATGCAGCTCAGAATATAAAAAACCCTAAGACTGAATGCAAAACAAATTCAAAACTGCCCAGGTATGCCAAGGGAGCAGATGGCTTCTGAATTCTAGAGATCTGCCAAAAGGATCTGTAAATTCAAACATTACATGACTGAATTCTAGGCTTTTATTTTAACAGAGATCTGTGTTTACATGCAATGTAGCAGAAAAGGGGGGTNGCCTCTTGATATTTTCCCTTCCAGAGAAATTTATAAAGAATGGATAAAAACACAGTGTCATGGAATGAGTTAATGCATGTCTCAAGCTAGAGAATCCAGACATGGGAGGAAAGAAACAGCAATGAGAAGGCATAACACAGGCACTCGCAATGTATCACAGTCCTAAAGCTAAGATTAACAGAACCTTCATTTCAGTATTTTCTCTGCTCTTGTGCTTTTTGTGTCCTTGGAAACTAAAGAGTGATCTGGCAAACAAATCACCTCTATTGGTTTTTTTTATTCTTCTCCATTTTTTCACCCCAAGACAATGAGAGTTGTCATTCCCTCTAACACAGAAGGAAAACAACAGTTAATTATAAATTATGAGAAACCTCCTCAAAATCAAAACCATCTAAAGAGATAGGCCTTAAGAGAACTAGAAATTGCTATCAGTAAGAGAGGCAAACCCGACAGATTGCAGACTTGTGTGCCAGGCCCTACCTAGACAAATACACTTGCACTGTGCAGTGTAAATACACTGAATTGCAGCAGCAAGCCCAAAATCCCTTTTATGACACCCAGAAACTGCAACACAGCTCAGCTGATGCTCCCAAGCACCCCAAGGCAGGTCCTACACATAGAACTGCTGGGGAGGTGGGAAGTGGAACTAAAAATGGGAAACGGGGGAGAAATGCTGTTGTGAAGTAGAGAAATGCACCTTCACGCAGTAAAGCACAAGCACAGCCACCTCCCTCCCTTGACAACTTCTCCAGATCAGCCAGAGGCTTGGAACACCTGGCTGGGAATGATGGCAGGGAGCTCAGGCCTTTTGGGATGAAGGGAAAGTGGTGATACCAGCGTGCCATTTTTATGTGCATGGTCCCTGTGTGGCCGTGGGCTGCCATGGCTGGCAGCACTATATTCTCACTGCAGATGGGCTAAGTCCACAGCAGGGCTCAGAAGGGATGGGGAGGAATGTAAAAGGGAAACGCGATGGGAAAGGTTTGGAAAATGAAGGGGAGAGCACTGCACACGGCAGCGAACACCTGTGAAGCGCTGCACAGACAGAGGAAGGGTGGGGGGAAAGGGAGAAGGGGGCTGGTTTCCCCCTCATACCTTGCGTTTCCGATCAGCCCTAGAGATTTTCCGCTGTCGTTTCCTTTCCTTCTCAAGGTTTCTCTCCCTCTCTTCGATTTCAGACTCTCGAACTTTTTTAATGGAAGCGGCTGCGTGAGCCATTTTGGCGAGGAAATCACCAGCTCCAAGGAAGCTGTTCCCACCACGCGCGGATATCCAGGTGATTTATTTTTTCTGCAAGGGCACTGGCTGCGAGCCAGAAGTTCACGGCGTAATCCACTCTTCCTCCTCCGGCACCCCAGAAGAGGTCACGGCTCTGCCCCAGCCCCTGCAGCACCCATAGCTCAGGAGCAGGAGAGCCCTGTCCACACACGCAGTGTGCCAAAGCGCCCGCAGCCAGAAAATACCTCCTAGCAGGCTGGAAGCCCTTCTGCTTGGCGGTGGCTGCAAGAGAAGGCGGGCTTCAGACTCAGCTGGGAAAGAGGGAAAAAAAACAGGGAGGGGAAAAAAAAAAGGAAAAGGAAAATCGGCCTTTAAACACACATCACCAAACTGGGAAGGTCTTTCGGGATTCCTCTAGAGAGGCTGCGTCTTCTGGCTGGGAGGGCTCCACTTCAGCATCCCCAGCGAAAGGGGGAGGGGGCAGCTCCCGTCAGCTTCTCACATCGCCTTTCCACGATGAGAAGAAAATGGTGCAGTCTGACTTACTGCTGCTGCGACCGGCTGTGCCGGAGCCCGGCACACGCCTTCCCGCTCCTCTCCTCCTCACGATCCTCCCTCGCTGCCCAGGCGGGCCATAGGAAGCCGGGAGGAAAATGTATGGGGCTGGGAGAGCCCAGGCTCAGCCTGCTCACCTGCAGGCTGCAGGAGAGACGCCTGAAAAGGGCCGGCAGCGCTCAAGTCCTCATTGTGCCTCTCTGCAGCCACGTGAGGCTGCATCGGGAGAGCTGCATTCAGCAGCGAACCGCAGGCAGCGAGGAGGGACAGCACAGAGCACGCAGCGCGATCTGGGCTCAGCCTGCCTCCTCAGCTCAACCCCACCAAAGTAAAAATAATACCACCAGGGGTGCTGCTTGTTATTTTCAACCCCAAAAGCTGCTCTCCGGCACTTCCTAAAACAACTTCTGAAAGGCCTGCCTCGAAGATGGGCAGTGCTTGTACTCGTGGACCAGCAGCAACAGTGACAATATATTGCCACTTAGTCGCCTCCACTCCCCAAATATCGTTTGGGTTTGGAACACTAATTACTGGTGTTAATATCCAAGACAGATGGGTCTGTCATTTCCCCCATTGCTTAGCTCCCTGCTAAACCAGCACATCAAAGTTCTACTCCCACCTCCCCGGGTAACTCTTATCACCATTAGCATCAAGCTTTTATCCATCAAAACAGGACACGGGTAAATCAAAAGACATTTTGCATTAGCTGCTAGCAGACAACTGATCCCATTTCAGCTCCCTCCAACACCACTGCTCCAGCCTCTTCAGGCAGGTGCTGAGGGAGAGGCAGGATGTGACACCCAGTGCAGCAGAGCCATCTGCATCCCTGGCTTAGCCACCACCCCAGAGTCACAGGGCCGTGGCAGCTCACCGACACCAGCACTAAACCCCACCAAATCAAAGAAACAATTCCCTGAGCCAAGTTTCCCCCTGCAATATATTCCCTGACTTCAGGGGATTGTACTGAACAGTCCCTAGAGCCAAGCACCACAAATTTCTCTGTAGCACAGCCCCCATCACGTGAGTGACAGACGTCCTGAGTGCTCTTCATGTGACAGCAGCTCATAGACCAGCCTGAATTCCCCCCTTATGTTGCCCTGGTACCCACAGATTTTAGTGTTCTCCAGTTCATGTGAAGCAGGATCATTTATTGTCACCATGGAACTAATCCTCACTGATGACTTCTGTTGTTACTACAAAGTTTCACTTTGAGAATACCGCAGACCAAATTTTTACAATGGATTATATATGAAAACTACAAAGCACTATAAAAGCATCTTCAAACCAGGGATCTATTTTGTATTTGAGCCAGCGATCTGTGCATTCAATCAAAAGCACATTTCCCTAGTGGAAGGAGGCATGGGAAGTAGCAGGGCAGGGAGTGCCAGCCAAGCTTTTCCTGGCTCCTCTCTTCATAAAGGCTTTCTCCCAGTTGTTCCCACTTGTGGAAAACAAGGCTGCACAAAGCTAATGGCTAAAACACAAGTGGTTGCAGCAACAGCCACCACAACAGTGAGACAGGTGGAGGTAGCCACTGGAATGAAACAAAAGGGGAAATTGGAATCCCTGATAGGACTCTGGCATGCTTTGTCTTCTTCACATTGTGTGAACCTCACAGGTATCATCACTTGTAAACCAGAAATCTAGACAGCTGGTAGTCTAGAACTGGACTTTCCTGATACCTTTCCGACCTTTTCATAGGACCTTAAACAAGAAGTTTGAAATAAGACCAAATCACAAACCACCACGCTTAAAATCCCAGTCTTAGGACTTCCCTAGATCATGGCTCAAGGTGTCTAAGCCACTAAATGCTTAAATCCTGTGACATGGTGCACACAGTAGGGTTTGATACACAGAAGGGTTTATGGCAGTCATTACTGTTAAACAATTTGCCATCTTTTCGTGATTGATACATGCAGGCTCATCACCTCAGTATCAAACAATTGTTCTTTCAGAAAACTCTTAAGAAAGTTAACCAAAGACTTGATATACTTTCTAACCCAGGCTACACAAGAGAAAAACACTGGAAACAAACAACTGGTGCCAAGTAAAATGAAATTAAACAGCAAATGTTTACTGGTAAAGAACTGGCCAGCTCTATGAGTTCACTGCCATGCTCCACAAACATTTTCTCCTTAACCTCAAAGAGACATAAAAATATCTCTCTTTTTTTTTTTTTTTTTTTGGGGGAGGTGGGGGTGGAAGTGACTTTTGTTACATTATTTTGGAAAGAACATATCTTGTCTGGGGAGAAGAACGAAGTATATATCAATACTTGACACAGCTTATGTCCCTGCAGGAAAGAAGTGCTCTTTATTTTAAAGACAGATTATTCTTAAAAAAAAAGTAGAAACAGGCTTGTCATCGCATTGCGTATACAGATCCTAACAAAACAAATCCTTCTGCAGACATCAGTCTGAAGATTACATTTTCAAGTAAAAATGGACACTGAGCAATTTTCCCCTAAACATAGAAAACGTATTGTGGAGGTGCTACATCAGAAAAGCAGAATATACAGCGATGCTGTCACAAACCGTGTGTGGGAGGGGAGTGGGAGAGTGGGCAGATGCACAATAACAGAAGAACATAGTTCCAGAAAAAGGGTGGGTTTTCTCTGAAATGCATGTGTCATCCTCAGCTTAGAATGTAGAAATACAGAACTCATGAGATTCAATAAATTCCCATTTGGGATAATAAAGCTTATAAAGCTTCAACCTGTACAGAGCCCTGTGTGATCTGTGAACAGACTCCAAGTGATAAACCTCACCATGAGATACCAAGATGGGGATGCTTAACTGGGGTTCCAGCTCCTCTCTGCTGTCCACAAACCGGCATTAAGCATCAGCCTCCTGGCCTGATCTGCTGATTTCACAGTCTCCGGGTTATGTTCTCTGACCTGCCCCCCCAGCTGAGACACTCAGCGCCGGCACTGCAGTGCTGCAGCAGCCACAGCTATGACAGCTCCAGGCCTTACCTGCCAGCCTTCAAGCAGATTTGATTTGCTGAGCAAATCAGCATTTGCAGTCTATAAAAACCTAGTGGGTGAAACCCAACAGTAATTGAGTACAAAAAGAGAGGATGTAAACAAGTGATTACCTTCCCTGAAGCATATCCACTATCAGGGGTCTAGCTCACAAAAATGAGCTTCTCTCCATATAAATCATGTGGGCAGTGCAAAAACAAAGTTAAAACCAAGCCTAGAAAGCATGCCAAGGAAAGTGTGACTCAGATTTGTTCCCAAAGGTACAAAAAAAAAAAGGGAGGCATTGATGGAGCGTGAAAAGCCTTTCATGCTTCATAGCTGGAATGGAGACTGTTGTTTCCAGTTCTAAGCTCTAGTACATTCAGGAAACTGCCTGGAAGTAAAAAAACATTTTCAAACAGCTAAAAATGGGAAAGGGCTGATCTGGGTAACAGTTGACCAGGATAAAAACTGGACAACTCAATATTTTGTCTACTGGTATGAAACACCCTTCTGGACAAGGTAGATTCCAATTCCGTCGGGGAATTAGGCTCTCTCCAAAGCCGTGCCCTGCCTAACCTGCACACAATAATGCACAGGTGCAGCCACGAGGCATTTTGCAGAATCTGCAACAACCATCATCCCTGTCCCTATTGTCCTGATTTAAACTTCTGCTCCTTGCTGAGAGGCAGGACAGGTTAGGCCAGGCTTGGAGGTGTGCACACAGCCATGAGTGGCCTGGAAACCAGAGAGCCCTGGCTCACTGAATTAGCTCACCTCCACCCACAAGCATGGATAAAGACCTTCCCTCTGCTGCTATTCCAGCCAGGCTAAATGGCAGAGGTGGGCAGCCTTCTCCCTCTGCTCAGGAAGCTCTTCTCTCAACACCTCCTCTTGAGGGATGCAGATGGAGGAGATGGAATTGTTTTAATAGGCACAAAAATACTTGGAAAATCCAGGGCAGAGTGAAAATGTACTTAATTCAATTATTTAAGGGTATTCAGAGGGATTGTGTGTATTAGCATATCCAACCATTTCAGTACCTACATGACTATGTATTCCTAGAAAAGTAGCAAAGTAATCCTTGCAGAACATAAAAGCACAAAGCTAACAATGGAAGCACAGGCTCCAGCTCTGTCGCCTCCTGTATCACTCATTGTTTACCCACACCCTAAGTTACTAATCACATACTAGTTATTTTACAGGTATGTAATTCTAAAGGTACAGTAACTCTGGAAGTAAGTTAGCAATCACATATCCATGCTTTATAGGTTTCATTTTATATTACCTGAGAGAAACAATATTAAGGTTAAATAAAAAAAAAAAGCTCTACATTCTCTCATTCTTATTTTACTGAATATGCAAAGACAGTGTGTTCCTCAAAGTTCTGTGCTGGAAATTAGTGTCACTGAACTGGAACTGAGAAGATGATATATAAAACTATGTCCTGTTTTTTTATGTACCTTGAATATATCTATCTTATTAATTGAAAAGCAAGCAATACCAAAGAAATGAAAAGAGGCAAGTTGAGGTAGGAATGGACCTAAATCAGACCACTTTTAACATCTTTCCCTTCTTTTCTGTTAGACCACCAGAGTACAAATCACAGCACTGCCACCTTCAGTGGTCATCACCAAGAACACACCATAGATGATACAGTAATATTTCAAATACCACGCCCCCCCCCCACACACAGGAGGTTTCTGTCTTGAAGGTGTTCAGTTCAACACTGACAAACATTAAATGCAATTAATAATTAATCAACCCGGGGGGGAAAAGAGACACTGCTTAGCTACCTTCATCTTGGGAGATTCACTGAAAATAGTAATCTGCTCTTATAAAATTATTTTTCCTACATTATGGACAAAGAAAATGAGATAATATGTTCCTAGTAAAATAAGAGCAGTCATTGTGGGATGAGAACGAAGTCTTCTGGTTCCAACAGTGGTCAAAAACTGGGTATCTAACAAAGGGCAGAAAAGGACAAACATGGATGATAATTTCAAGTACACCAGCAGCTTCTGGTTGTTTCAAACTGCTGGGCACCTGTGCCAGGCATTTCCAGTTACACAGCCATCCTCACTGTCTGTTTTTCACGAACTTGTGCAGCCTCTCTCTGAACTTTTCTGAATTTCCTGCACCCACAACATATGAAGGCCAAGTTCTGCAGCTCAACTACGTATCCAGAGTACCACTGTCAGAGGTGAGAACTTACAGACCAGCAAGGAGTCAAGATAAGATAATTGCCATCACAGAACCATGAAAATTCTTGCAGTCAGCCTTTGTTGCTGCCCAAGCTGTGCCATGGCAAAGAAAGGCTCTGCACACACCAGCTTCCCAAACACCAAGAAAAGGATGTAGAAAGGCCCTTCAGAGACTGATGCCTCTGGTTTAAAGAAATACCCCAATTATGAGGTAGTGGTATCCCAGCTGCATCCAAATTGGCAATTCAAGAAGCATATTTGTTTCATCAGAATCCTAAATAAACTACAGACAGGTATTTCTAGCAAGCGCGCCCATCCTGTGGCTTTCCAGTGAGTGCTAAGTTGCATTAACTCCAAATATTGCTCTGCTTGTGTTTGCTTTCATATTGATTGAAAATATTGATGTCACATTCTATTTTAACTAAGTCAAACAGGGCCTCTTGCAATGGCTCACTAAGGGCAACAGCAGACATTTTATTGATTTCAGTGGGTTTGGGAACAGGACCTTGATCATTTAATTCAACATTGATTGCAATGTGCCTTCTTGTCTTCCTTCCCGCCCTACCTGCTTTCACCTTTGGTTACTGTGTTTGGTTCTGGTCTTGTGAGGGCAGAAGCTGCTGTTAACACAAAGAAAGATCCAAGGGACCATCGTGAAGGTGCTTCAGACCTGCCAGGTCTGATTCCCAAAGTGTGCACTGTGCTCCCCAGGCTCGCGGCTCGCATTCCCCTATCCCTGCAGTTACATTGCTGGATCTGCTGCAAAGGGGCAGGGCCCCACCTTCTGCAGGTACAGCTTCCCAGCCTGGGGCCTGCTCCACTCACAACAGCAGGAAGGTCACCCGCAGCCAAGAGCAGGGGGGCTTGCTGGGGTCTGTTTCCATCCTGCTGCTCCCCCACTACCACCTGGTGCCACAGACAAGTGCTCCAACAGCCTGAGGGAATGCTCCTTCTCTCATCCTGCATCCTGATATAGGACATGTTTCAAGCTGAAGGGTAATTATCTGGGAAAAAGTCACAAAAAGGAAGTTACACGCTGAAAAATACCTGCATATATTTCACTTGTGTCTCTGACAGATCGATCCTATCGCTTGAATTTAAAAGTTCTATTACTTGTTTTCCCAAAAACAAGGGGAATATTGCCAGTGACCAGCCTGAGGAGTGAAAAGGAAGGCTCTCCATTCTAACCCCACTGACCTACCTGATGTAGTAGTTTAGTCCCTTCAGAAATTATTCTGTTACAACAACGGGGCTGAACTACAGTGCTTTATGTAGTATAAACAGGTTAACAGAAACATGTTCATCTGGAAACAGAACCTTGTTCTATCGAAACCAAGAGGGTGGCGTAAATAAAAATAATTTCAGCAATTATAATGATATGAAAACTAATTCAAGGGCAGCAAGAGCTTATAAGAGGAAAACTGACTTGTTTGCCACTGGAAGCCTTAAGCCAGTGTGACCCACATCTCATCTACTTTAAATCCTTTCAGTTGCAACCCTGCTGCTGCACATAATCAGCTCTGCTTAAGCAACCTTGCTGTTATGGATAGAAGTGTGCCTGCACTTCAGTGTTGGACCAGGTGACACGGGTTCATGTTTGAACGGGCTCTATCTACCTCAAATTCAAAGGTTACCTGCCCATAGTGACCAAATCAAAGGCTTGACTGATTGTTACTTACACAATTATTATTTAATATGTACACAGATGGATTTCCCCACTGTTTTTAACAAGAGAATACCTGTCTGCTACTTGTTTATAAGACCAGAGGATAATGTTTTGCACCAAGGGTTCTCAAAAGCTCTCAGACACTATTTAAAATACACCCCAAATGAACAACCATAGTAAACACAGTAACATATAAAACATTTTTCTAAGCTAGATGTTTTTCACCTTGGCCTCACCAAGGAAAGAGGGTGAGGTTCCTTTACTTTTGGAATCTTTTCCCCCACTAAATAACTTCAGTTAAGTGGTCCTAGACCAATACAGACACAGAATTATTGCCTATGGAATACATTTACACAGCCAACCGGCGCCTTCAGCAGACATTTCTTTGGAAAGGACAGCAAAAGAACCTACGGGATTTGCTGCAGAGTGAATCCCAAGGCCGAGCGCTCTGCGCTTCCCTCGGTCACCCTCGGCGGCGGTGTCCCGGTGCCTTTGGCGCAGCACCCTGGAGAGCGCCCAGCACCCTGGAGAGCGCCTGGGGCGGGGCTGCACCGAGGCGCGAGGGAAACACCGGGAACGCAAAGCCGAGGGGTGGGGAGCGGCCAGGGACGCGTCCTGGTCCCCCTCTGCAGGCACTGAAAAGTCAAGTTGCAAAATCTAAGACGAGCAGATGTGCTTCCTGTGGCACAGGCTCGTTCCTGCTGGAAACACGGAGGCAAGTGAAGCACAGTCAGTGTTGCGTTTCCCACCAGGAGTGCCTGGGGAATGGATGGCGAACGATCCCCCTCTCCTGGTGAAGCAACGCTAAAGCAGCCTTGGATTCACATTCCCTACAGGCGCAGAACGATTTGTGCTGGAGGCACCTTAAATCTCATCCAGTTCCACCTCCCGCCATGGGCAGGGACACCTTCCGATACCCCAGTCCTTCCCACTAGCCCCGTCCAACCTGGTCTTGGGCAATTCCAGTGATCCAGCCACAGCTTCTCTGGGTAATCTGTGCCAGGGCCTCCCCACCCTCACAGGGAAGAATTTCTCCTGGCTATCTAGCTCAAAACTACCCTTTTCTTAGTTATTCTAGCCCTACCTGCCCCTCTCCAAAGCCCCTCCGCAGCTCCCCTGGAGCCCCTTTGGGCTGAGCACACCCAACTCTCCCAGCCTGGCTCCAGAGCAGCGCTGCTCCATCACTGAGCATCTCCATGGCCTCCTCTGTGCCTGCTCCAACAGGTCCATGTCTCTCCTGTGCCAGGCCCCTCAGGGCTGGAGGCTCCAGCTGGGGTGTCACAAGAGGGGAGCAGAGGGAAACAGCCACCTGCCTTGACCTGCTGGCCATGTTTCTAACAGTGCCTGTGACAGTTGTTTCAGTATCAAAGCAGCCCAAGCACAAAGTTTTGGGATGGCTGAAACACAGACGTGGTTCAGGGTAAGACAGAACAAGATGCTCCCTGTAGCACAAACACTGTGAAATCCTTGGTATCTTTGTGAAGTCTGAAGACACAGACTACAGGAGAATTTCTACGGGAAGTACCTGAGAATATCCAAACACCCAAGGCAGCAGAAATGAAGATATGTATTTCCCTATGTCACAGATAAAAGCCGGAAAGTCAGATCTCAACACCAAACCCAGCAAGCCATGGGCCTCTGACCAAGGTACAGGGCACTGCTGAAGGACCTTCCTCCCTCCTGAGCTTCTGTTGGTCTTGGATCAATCATCTACATTCTTCAGTAAGCACTTGCCAGGTGACCTTTTAAAAGCGTTTCATAACCTATTACAAATAACTTGTCTAAGTAGTATCAATTCTAAAAGTCATTTTTGAGTCAGCTAAATACACAGATTCCTCAGAAATCACAGAGGATGTAGCTTGTTGTCTGTCTATGACTGAAGAATGTAAGGCAAATCTCACTTTCAAATACTAGCTTTTTCCTTGCCCTTCTTAAAAGTAATACTGTAGTGTAATTTTTTATGTTTTGGCTTCCAGGTCTGTGTTTAAGGGACCATATACTGAAAAGCTTCTCAAAAACACACACAAAAATATATATTTGATGCACAGCACTTTCTTTCATTGTGAACTCATCAGGTAAAGGAGCTTGTCTATACCAGTACACCTTCAGTTATGTGAAACAAAGCATTCCCCACTATCAGAGGACACATCTGGCACAAAGTACATACTATCATTAATCTGTTCCCAAAGTACCTTCAATTTCCATTAATTCCTGTGGAAGATGAGGATGAAGAATATGTCTTTTCAAACAACTAACAGGAATGGCTCCCAATTTACAGAACAGAGGCAGTGCTCTGTCGAGATTAACCACCTTCACTTTGAAAAGTAGTATCTTTCTAACAAGAATAATTTCTGAAAAACACTTTGTGACTTCTTAGGAGCCTTGGGAATAAAGACCTTACAAACAGGGAGCTGTCTGAACCACTTTCCCAAGCAACCTCTTACTATTATGGAGACGTGAAAACGCACTGCAGAGAACATTGCCAAAAACATCTCCTTTCAGAAGCACGCTGCAATCTGACAGGCCTGATGTAACTGGGAGCCTTGCTGGAAGGCAGCTGTGTTCATCACTTCACTATCCCTACAACACTTAGTGATTCAACATTTCACCAAGACAACAGCATTAAAAATGATGAATAAAGACTACGGCAATGTACCCCTTCCCTTGTCCTTACTCCGGAAGTCACAAAAGGGATGCTCTCACTTGGAAATCAGACATCTGGCTGGCTGGGGTTAAACTGATTGTGAACTGAGGTGAGCACGGACTGGAAATATTTCTGTACAAATCTAAGCAAAGCTGGCCCTCAGCTGCCAGAGGGCCAGAGGTCCAAACCTGAGCTGGACATATCATTTGTACATACATGGCAAAAGGGCAGATGATTCATTCACACGGGTTAAGGCCGAGCTCTGCATTGGAAAGGGATAAAGGCAGCAAGTAGAGACTTAATGTCACTAAGACAGACAAAAAGAACTGTAAATGTCTCAGTCTAGACCAAAGGCATACTTTATCCCAGGCTTTCCCTCAGTTTGTCATCTTCAAGCTCTTGCAAAGAGCAAAACAAGCTTCTATCTCCACAACAGGCAGCACTGGATTACAGCAGCATTTTAATTCCACTCTGCCCTTTTTGTGTTCCTGCAGCACCTGTGAGCAGTGTGTAACAGAGGTAATCGTCCCTCCTGGCTCACAGAGCTGCCAGACTGAGAATTCCTTTCAAGACAGAGAATTCCTTTCAAGACAAGCTGATGGCACAGTTACACACGATGAGTTTCACCCTAAGAGTTAACTGGCCTGCATGGAAAAAGCAGAGGCTGGATTTTCCAGTGAGAGATAAGGAAGGCAAACACTAGCTAACATTTAACACAGCACCAGGGATGTGAGAAACCTAGATTTAAAATCCCAGGTGTCTTATCACCCCAATGAATTAATGGCCCAATTAAAACACTTATTTATGTAAAGTAGAACAGTTCCCAAAGAAGAAGGAACAGACTAGTCAGGCACTAATATATTAATTTGGGACTTCAGAAACCTCTCTGAATCCAAAATCTTCAAGTAAAGCTACAACCCCCACCAGAGATTTGACACGGTGCAATGGAGCAGGCTGTCAGAGTAGCGAGTCAGCCAACACAACACGTGGCAGAGCACACTGGTCAGGTGTAAAAGCAGGAAAGGCACCTCAGCACTTTGTGCCCCATCTTTCAGCTGGGTTAATTTGTAGCCTTGTGCTCTCATGCTTATCTGGTCTTTGTTGGTGCTGGCTTGAAGGTCGCTGCATTGTCCACCATTCCACAATGCAGAGATATCCTGAGACGTCATCTTTTCCATACTGAAGGGAAACATTCACCAACTTTTCAAAATCCTAAATAGATCAACACAGTCCCTAGGATTCACCTCTCTCTATCTGCAACCAGACAGCAGACAGGATTTACAAGTCCCTTCCCCTCCTTTAGGCATCCTCTCTCTTCCTTGAGGACACAAGGATACATGGCAGAGGGTTTTCTTAATAAGAATCAGTCTTGAATTCAACATCTGAAGAGAGGGAAGGTGTGGCAGAGAGGAACCACTACATACTGCAACAGCACAGCATCCCCTGCACTGCTGCAGGAGTGCAGAGGAGCCAGGAGTGAAGGAGCAAAGCCGAGCCTGGGGAGGGGAAAGAAAGGTTTGCTTAATATTTGGGGGGGGGGGAAGGGGGGTTTACCCACTAATAATGTTTTCCCCGAGTGTATTGGCAACGCTGGCGCTGAGCACCACACGGTGGCACTCCAGCCCTGTCTGTCCCCAGCCGCCTCGGCTCTGCCTGGTCGAAGGAAAAGCAGGCACCTGATCTCCGGGTGGCAACACTTCGCTCTGCCTTGAGCTGTGCTCTCAGGCTTTGCCACAGTTAACACTGTTTAATACTTGAATGCAGTTGAGAGGAATAAAAAGCTGGCCACTGGGCAACTGGTTTTTACTGCTTGAAATAAAAAATAAACTACTTTCCCACTAATTTTAAACTTCTCTTAGGAAAGGTTCCCTCCTCCACGTTGTCTGTTCCAGAGCAGTGAAATGGCAATTCTGCTGTCCTGAAACACGGCTACAGCCACTGATTCCATTCTCCTCTTACCATAACCCTGGCAGACAGCCACTGCCAGTTCATGTTCTCCCACTTTGGAGCAAGCAGGGAGAGGAAAACGAAACAGCAAACCATCCTGAGCTCCTCCTTACAGAAAGCCTGCTGTAAAACGAAGGATAAACCTTGGTGATGAGCCTGATGGAGTTGACAATGTCCCTGCTCGTGTCAGGGGGATTGAACCTTTTAGAAGGCCTTTAAAAGTCCCCTCCAAACCAAAATGATTCTATGATTCTACAATGATACCCAGGGTAGTACATTTAACAATGATACAGGGTAGTGTCATTTAACACACTAATTTTAAGGAAAATCTGCAGGCAATGCCCTGCCCCCTGGCAGTGGGGTAGTGCTGTTCTTCCTGCCTACTGCCTGGAGCTCTCTCTGCCCGGCAGCGGCCACCCAGGGCTCCCCGGGTGCTTTTTCTTTCTGAACACTTCACACTGCAACAACCAGAAACAGCGGCACAACTCAGCAGTGCTGCTGGGCACAGCCATCCCTTACACTGACCCTTAAGTGCTAATTGCAGTGTAGCAGGTGCTCACAGACGGGAACAGATCATGTGACCCTGACATACACGATTTCACGTTGCATTTAAGATGAATCACTCTGCTTCCACTGCTCTCTGCACCACCCAGGACAGAGCACGGTGCCTCCTGCTTTTTGCACCATGATACCTTTCTCATTTCTCCAAATTTGCTGCTCGGAGGTGGTTTAACACATCGAGGAGGTTACGTCATACAATCTATGGTGTAAATGCACACAGTGTTCAGAGTTTCCACATGGGAGAGAACAATCCAGGATTTCTCACCGATCATCAGCAGAAATGCCTTTAGGATTTAGTGATCCCTTTTAACACACAGGAAGGACGAATCTTTCGCTTTCAAATGCAAAACAAGTTCTTTTTTGCCATAAACACAGGTGCCTCGGAGAACAGTGTTTCCCACAATCTCATCGTCCCCCAGAGACAGAGAGAAAACTGTACCCAGCAAGGACAGAGAAGTAACCTTTGCGAAGTCTCCTGCTGGCTTTTGCTCTGTACGATCTCAGATTAACTGCTGCTGTGCAGTCATGTGTAAGGGGACTATTTCTGAATTAATCATGCATCAAACAGCATGTGTGTGCAGGAATAGTCACTTCAGCTGCTGGTCTGTACAGGAGGGTACAAGAAACCTGATTATTGCTATTTTGTCCTTTCATTTCTTCTCCCAGATTCATTTACTGTTGCTGTTTTAACCTGCTCCTATGCTGGGAAAAGGAATTTCTGCAACAAAAATACGGTTGGCAGGATTCTACATGTGGTCTCACCTCCTACAACATCTTAAACTGTGAGATAACTACTTAACCTTGCACCACATCGAAATGTGCTCAAGGTGAGACGTGTGGGGGAAGATGCAGCTGGAAGCCTAGGAGAAGAGTGAGGGGGCTCTGCAAGAAAATGGTATCAGACGGGAAACAACATGAAATCCTTGTCCTTTTGAGGAGCACAAAGAGGCACGCCTACAGCCATTTCTCTTCTCTGATCTCCTCATCAGTACAGGCTCCAGTAGGAAATTAACCCCTGTGATCTGAGAGCTGAACACTGAGTGCTCACTGCACAAAACAACACCATGAGGAGCAACGAGGCTTCTTCAGGAGACCCCTCAAGTTGCTCTTCGCTGTTCTTTCTTGGGAGCCTTACAGCAAGTGCAAGGAGTCAACTGCACCACAAAAATTCCTGGTGCATATCAGATCCAAAGTCCACACGCACCTCTTCACTGTAAAGGACGTTGCTAGAACAGCTTGTTATTAATAGCAATTTCTTATGGACTAATACAGGCACTAAAAGAGACTCACACTTTTAGCATCACATCACGCAACGTGCATGAATCAGCGCACACTGTAAGAACATCTAGGTTGCGAAGACAAGCACTTAAAACCTAAAAAATTCCTGATTAGGACCATAACCTTCATTCAGATTGATTACACACGTGCCCTGTGAGACAGTCTGTAACTAAGGATAACTCACTATATACTTGTGAGACCTCTGCCCCTTTCAGTGAGCAGACCCAGGCAGCACACACTTAAAAAACAGCTTTGAGCACTTATTTTCTCCTTGATGCTCAATGGGTGGCAGGATGGCTTTCATTCTGCATGATAAACCTGATTTCTGAAGATTAAATTATTAATTCCCTTACAGGTCTTTCTGTAGTTCTCCCTGATAAATCTGTAATAAGTACTAATACATTTATTTTCAAGAGCATCTTTGGGACATGAAAAGGTAGTTAATCTTCAATTTATGAGACCAACTGCACCCTCTAATTTTGTCTGCACCAATCAGGAACACTTTGAATCTTATTTTTCAGGATATATTCATTACACGTAGCATTTGTACTGCAAAAGTGACATTTCTATGGGCTTCATTTGCCATAATGGATGCTCAGAATTTGTACAGGTAGACCATGAATCACAAGCCAAGCTGTGATTGGAGGGAACACATAACTGCTGGCTGTCCTTGAAAAGCCAAATTTTCCCACATGAGCAGCATCACACAGGATCTCTGAGGAAAAGCCAGAATCTGCAACTCCAGGGCAGTGCTCAGTTGCCTAAACATCCAGTTCTGCTCTGCTCCTAATGATGCCACATCTTAGACATCCAGTTTCCAAAACAGCCCAATAAGAAAGCTGCCCTTCCCTGATTAATAAACTCACGTGTAACTCAGATCTAGCTGTGCCCTGTAAAAGTCGTATTTGTCACAGAAAAATAGAGCACAGCATCACCACCAGAGGTCTGCATCGGAGAACACACCCCTTATTTCTGGCATTTCTTCATCTTTATGCATAACTGTCCTCAGACATACTCCTGGGAATGTCTGGATGCTCAGAAATGCTGTTGTACTGACACACCAAGTGTCAGGCTACCATGTTACCAGGCAGCATCAGCAGTGTCACCATCCGCACCTGCACCAGGCCGCACCCGGGAACTGGTGAAATACAGAACGTGCCTCAGATAAGACAGCTTAAAAAACATACAGAAAGGGAATAACCTCCCACCAGCAAGTATGTAACGCCAGCCTGGCACTGCCTTCCATATCAGCTCCTGGACTCAAGGGTCGCCTATTGACATCTCCTTATGCCTTTTGGCAGCAGTCTCACCATCCCTTTTCCTCAATGCTTCATCCTTGCCAAACAGCGGTATTTCCCCACAGCCCTTCTCCCGGAGCTATTCCACCCTCCCCACTGGGCTTCTGACAGACGTCTCCAGGCAGCACTCGGTGTTCGCAGAATATCGGAAAGCTCGGCTGCAAGCCTGTTTAAGCTCAGCCTGCCCGAATTCTAACACCTTCCCTCTTCCCGGCGGCAGCACAACAAAGCCGGTGAGGGCGCCCGGGGACCCGCGGCGCAGCCGCCACAAAGCCAAGGCCCCGACAGAAGGCGGAGCCTGAGGGCGCGGCCAGGCCGGCCGGGATGGGCGGCGGGCCCGCGGCCGCACGGCCTCGCCGGGGCGAGAGCCCGGTGCCATGGCAACAGAGCCCGCGGCCCCGCGGAGAGCACAAAGGCGCAGGCCCGCCGGCTCCCGGAGCCCGAGGGGCCGCGCGGCGAATGCCCTCCCGCAGCAGCCAATCTACCTCTGGCAGCAAACGCTGGTGTAGTATAAGGAATAGACACAGCAGGGAGAGACTGTGGTCCAGAAGCTGGAGAGGGAGCAGACACTTGCAGGGTATTTGTGGCTCAGCTGCTGATTTTCTATTTTTCTTCAGGCAAAACATGTGGAAATTCTGTAAAAACGTGTGGAGTGCTACATTCTCTCTGGTTTTGCCAAGCACTCTGGTAACTTCAGCAGATAAATATGCCTACAAAAATAAGAAACCTCTGACAGCAGATATGTTACGCTATTAATGCACACAGATTAAAATAGAAAATGGAAGTTCCACACACCTCCCCATCATGCAGATTTTTTTAGCAGAAACCTCCATTTCCCACCACCCTTTTTCCCCCCAACTCTCCAAAGTGGGGGAAGAAAGTGGGTTTCCCCTCCATGCAGACATTCCAAGGCATTACAGTACCTACTGTAACATCTACACAGTATAACAAGTATAACAAACTGGCTACAGTTCTCCTCTCCCTCTGCTTTGCCCACTTTCTCACGGGTAGCCTGAGCTACCACGTAACTGCACTACCGAAACACCATAAAACAAATTGCTACATTGATACTGAGTACCAACACAACTTTTTTTTTCCCCCCCTAATTAAAGGCTTGCAAATTCCTGGAAACCCTCCTGGATAATAAATCCTGATTTAGACTCTTGTAGTCTGGATTCTCTTGTCTTAAATATTGGGTAAATTGTTTTGTTTCTTTACTCATAGAAGCCACTTTCTGTCTGTCTATACCCACACAGACATCTGTATTCATATTGACTTAAAGCCCTTGCTAAATTAATCACTAATAAGAGTAAAAAAAAGCAGTGGAGAGATGCAGAAATTTCTGAAGGATGTAGCCTTCCCTGTTCTTCACAGGGAGCTTGCTTGTCCTGGCATGGACCCACCTCAAGACTGAAATAGCTGATTCTGCGAATGCTGGGATGGATGAAGATCCATCAAAGAGTCTAAAGAACAGGACAGTTGGGGTACAGGGCTGTTGTAAAGCACAATAGATAAGTAGGCTTATTTCTAATTGACCAAGGGCTCAGTGCAGAAGAAAATGAGTTCTTGCAGCCTTACCAGCTTTATTAAACTGTATTTCTACGGAAGCCTCCGTTAACAAGAGTCTTAAAACGCATTAGTAAATTATAATTAGGGATTTCTTATCTCTTTTACATGCTTACAAATTAAAATCCAACAAAGTCAAAGAAAGGCTTCCATTGACCTAGAAGTCTTTGGAGAATCTCCCTATAATTTTCACTGATGGTAGCAGTAACCGTGTTTGTAAAGGAAAAATAAGAAGCTAATATTTTGCCAAGTGAAAACCACAAAGATTGAGGAATTCTTGGTGAGCATCATTTTGTAAACCAGGAGAGTATGTGGAAAAAAGACAGTTTCATCTCAGCAAAAAGTGAAAGAAAAAACTGAAAAGTGAAAACTCTATTTCGCAGTAATTAGTGACATGGGAGCTCAGAGAGCTCAATTAAAGCCAATCCCTGTACACAGCCATATCACCCACCTGGAATAAACAATCTGCCCAGAATAGCTGTCTTATGGTAAATGTTTCCTAAAACACACATTACCTAAGCCTATTTACCTTAGCCATTCATGGCAGGGTATCTACACGCACTCTGGTGACCTCAGCGCTAGTGCATCATGGCTTAGCTCCTCAGGACAAGAGCAAGGCTTACATTTCGCAAATGAAATTAAATTAATCATTTTTATCATCATGATAACAATTTTTTTCTGTGATAGACTGCATGGCCCAGCAGTGGGAGAGCTGACCAGGCTCTACCAACAGTGTCAGTGCTCAGTCTCTGCATTTCTGTGCTGCGACTGGACACAAGCCAGTTTGGGTTTTGTTTTTAAGCCAATAATAATTTTATTTTTTTAAATTCTCAGAAACACACAAGCAATATTGAAAAGTAAAATTAAAAAACTAAATGCATGCATCTTCTGGCTCTTCTTATGCTTTTTGAAGGAATCACCCAGAGCTACTTTTGAAACATAGACATCTCTTTCACTCTCTTTAAATAATAGTATTCCACACTGATTTTGTATTCTATCTCTAGCAACAAGTGTGGTCCCAACTGGTTAATTTATCTGGTTAACAAATAAAACCCTCTAATTTACAGGAATATTTTGTAGCATCCAGCATCTGGATATTAAGCTATCAATCCCATGGAGGCAGAGAAGAGATCATGTGATGATCAAAATACACGTCCCTATCTAGGGACACAGTTCACTGCTGGGTCCTGGGTTCTTCCCTCAGGAGTCAACAGCTCTAGAAACCCCTACAAAAATCACAGAATCATGAAACAGTTTGGGTTGGAAGGGACTTTAAAGGTCACCTGGTCCAATTCCCCTGCAATGAACATAATTTAATGGAAAGTCAGATGCCTTAAGACCCGGCCTGCTTTTAGTCTGAATTGCACTCAAATCATTTATTCCACCTAGCAAAAATTAAACATACTGGATAACACATACTGAAAAACATACTGAAAAATTGAACGTTTACAAATGTGAATTAAACACACATTAAACATTAAATATTTGCAAAAATAGCAAGTAACTCATTACAGTTGTTTACTGTTCTTGCTGCCTGTCCAAGGCTCCAGCAGCACAGCAAACTGACAACTCTTCCAAAGACAGGCAGAAACAAGCACTTCCCAGAACAGAACCTAAAGTAATTGGTTTCCTACCCCTGCCTCCAGCCTGACACTTCCAGCTAAGCCAGAACACCAATCTGAGTGTGAGGCTTTTGGTGTCTGAGGAGAAGCAAATTGTGGGTGCTCAGGATGGGGATTTGCACCCTGAGTGGAATCAGATCAAATAACTTTCCACAGACTCGCAGGAGTGGTTTTGATAACTCACAGTGAAAATATCTGTCTGTAGTTACAAAATACTTTTAAGTGAAACTTTTTCAGGTGTATAATAGCATTTCAGTACAACACTCTTAAAGAGGCATCTTAGCAGATCATAAAAATATCTAGTTTCCACTCTAGAACTTGCATTTGCTTATTACAGATGGGGAGAAAAGAAAAAAGAAAAAGAGAGAGAAAAGCACAAGAAACAACTTCCACCTTGCTGAAACATTTCTGCAGAGGAAATTCTCATTTTAAACAACAACAATCACTGTCACTCAGGACTCAAATTAATGAGGAACCTAGGGATTGGGGAAAAAAAATCCCCAAGCTAAAACTATTTTTGGATGCTAAACGCCACGCAGCACTCAGGAGAGCAGTCTGCACAGGGGTGTAAACAGCCACACAACTGAGAGTCAATTTACCTTCAGGATGATTAACCTGCTCTAGATTATCTGCTTTGATGTTTTACCTTTATTTGCCTCAGGACACCTCTATAAATAAGTCTAAAAACCCTTCCCACACTTTTTCACTGAATTTCCATGCTAGAAACTCGCATCATGGACAATGATGTCTCTGGCTCCAGTCAAAATGCTGAGACATGTGATGTAATGTGCAAAATACTGCTTTTTTTTTTTTTTTTCATACCACAATTGCAA